>CAAE01007120.1:47070-84614 GCA_000180735.1 Tetraodon nigroviridis | reverse complement strand
CCCATATATATATATATATATATATATGCGTGTGTGTGTGTTTGTGTATATACACATATATATATATTGCTAGCTAACTAGCTTGCAATAGAACAACCGGCGTGAGCTAGCTCGCTAGCTAGTTAGCGCGCTAGCTAGTTAGCGCGCTAGCTAGTTAGCGTAGCTAGCTAGTTAGCGAGCTAGCTAGTTAGCGAGCTAGCTAGTTAGCTCGCTAGCTCACGCCGGTCGTTCTTTTGACTTGAAAAGGCTCGATATTTTAACAAAGTTGGGTTAGTTGCTATGTGGAACGATTGTCTTGCAGTGTAATATATTAAATGTTTCCCAGATTAAAATCTGAAGTTCGCACTTTTAGGAAAACAGGTAACTTCGACGTTGTGTACTGTTGTCTCAAATACATGTTTCTACCTTGTTTGACATGAATTGCTTCTCAGTAACTTGGAGAGTCTGGAGAGGAGCTGATCAAAGACTATCAGGTACTTTTTGTACATTTTACATTGATTGATAACTGTCACGACGATGGTCGTTTGACCTAAGAGGACCACATTCACTAGCACATGAACTGGAACAAATATAGGAATTTTAAATTCTTTAGATTGTTATGATGGTAATTGTATATAATGTTTAGTGCAGATATTCCAAATGTTTTGGTGAAATGAAGAAAGTGTACATAAATAAATTAAGGAAACTTTGAAAAATTGAAAATGAATCATCTGACTTAAGCGTCTCTTCAGAGAAAAAGAGAATTTTTTTTCTGTCCAAAAGGAAAAGAATATGGAGTCTCCGTGCCGGGAATGTGGCGTTCCTCCCTCAGGAGCACCACCCGGAGGAAGGCTTCGACGCGCTTGTGCTGCTGTAGCACGTCCGTCTGCTGTGTGGTGAAGATGAAGGTCGGGTAGCAGGTACTTCCATTTCGCTTTCGGAGGACCCGACTATATCAGTCCTGTTTGTTTGCCGTTTCCTGTTAGCGGCCCAGCCGATGGCTTCCATACTGGACGGGTGAATTCCCAGTGGTGGAACAAGCCTGGGCTTTTTTAGCTGGATGGAATGGATGAGGTGGTTCTAAACGAGCCCGACTGGACAGGCAAAGCTGCACAAAAGGGTTTATGTGCTCCTGAGGATCAGGGTGCTTGTCAAAAATCCAAACCTTCTCATCGGGAGTTCCATTTGAGACAGGAATAAACGCTGCCTGGAGCCTGAGCGGCGCTAGAAAAACCCCTTTGGCTGCAGCTTAGCCGCCGTTTCCCTTTTCCCCAAACTAGTTGGAGAGCGCGCGTACCTTTTTGTTACTTATGTCACTTCTTGTTTTGTCTTCTTATTTTCTGCCCTGCCTGCTGACGCTGGGACACTGGACTTTCCACATTGTGAGATAATAAAGATATATTTGCTTTTCTATCGACGAGCTTATCTCAAAATTCCCAAATTCGAAAAAGAATTATGAAACGTTTCCACGTACCCCCTGCGATGCGTTCGCGAACCACTAGGGGCGCGCGCACCGGCATTAACACCCGGTTATGTAAGGCAAAAGGCCCTTATGATCAAAGCCTTCTTTGGTGCTTTGATTGGGCTTCGATCGATCACGCTTTTGGTTATGTGTTGAATAGGCCCTAAGACACAAGCATGAAGAAACCTGTAAAGATGTCTGTGTAAGTTCTCGGTCTTCCAGGTCAGAGTTATCCAAGAAAAGACTTTGTGTTGATCTGGACTTCAGACCAGTTCAAAGGCTTCATCAGTTCATCGGTTCAGAACTGACGGAGCCTTTTGGATAGAAGGCCAAAGGTTTTCCAAAAGAACATTTGAAGTCCAGATGAACACAGTCCATTGTGGGACAGTCCTTGAAAGTGTTTCTGGTTTCTGATGGGACTCTGGAACGTCACCAGACGTACTCGTCTCTTTCGTGTCCCGTGATCAACATTTGCTGAAGAGTTGCTGAAAACGAAACCTGTTTGTAACTTTTCGAGGTGTTTTGCTAACAGATAGCGGTAATTAGCGGCTATCACAAACCCTCCCTGGTGGAGGCAGTAACAGACAAGCTGGCGTTTTTCGCTCCTGTCCAGTGTTGGTTTATTTGGAATCAACATCTGCATGTCCATTGTCCCTTTCAGCAACAGTGTCCATCTTGAGGCAGACCTGTCAGTTGGATTCCCTGATAGCGCCTCTTCTTCTGCTGCCAAAACCACAAGCAAATGGAAGAAGCTCTGGAGGGCTCTCAGGTGCTTCTGGTCATGCTTCTCCCAAGATGAGGACGATATCGATGAGGACATTTGTTCAGCTTTGGACAAACCAGAGAGGTATGAAGAACCGTCCTTCACGTTGCTGCCCCGGTTCGATCCCTGCGTGGCGATACGTGGCACACTGGAGGTGTTCCACATGGCACAGATTTGTCTTCTTGTGTTTTTGGTTGTCTTTGGCACCAGCACCAGTCACAGTGAAGGTGGGGAGGTGGAATCTGAGGAGGCTTCAGCAGCGCTGCCTGAGGAGGAAGCAGAGGTGCTCTCTGTGAGTTTCTCCTCAGCCTCGGCCTCAGGCTCAGGCTCAGCCTCGGCCCCGGCCTCAGCCCCGGCCTCGGACTCAGCCTCAGGCTCAGCCTCGGCCCCGGCCTCAGCCTCGGACTCAGCCTCGGTCCCGGCCTCAGCCTCGGACTCAGCCTCGGTCCCGGCCTCAGCCTCAGACTCAGCCTCAGCCTCAGACTCAGCCTCAGCCTCAGACTCAGACTCAGCCTCAGCCCCGGCCCCGGCCTCGGACTCAGCCTCAGACTCAGCCTCAGCCCCGGCCTCGGACTCAGCCTCGGCCCCGGCCTCAGCCTCAGCCCCGACCTCGGACTCAGCCTCAGCCTCGGTCCCGGCCTCAGCCTCAGCCTCGGTCCCGGCCTCAGCCTCGGTCCCGGCCTCAGCCTCGGCCTCAGCCTCAGCCTCAGCCTCGGTCCCGGCCTCAGCCCCGGCCTCGGACTCAGCCTCAGCCTCAGCCTCAACCTCAGCCTCAGCCCCGGCCTCGGACTCAGCCCCAGCCTCAGCCTCAGCCCCGGCCTCGGACTCGGTCCCGGCCTCAGCCCCGGCCTCGGACTCAGCCTCGGACTCAGCCTCAGCCTCAGCCTCAGCCTCGGCCTCGGCCTCGGACTCAGAAGAGTCCGAGATACCTTCATCATCTGTAAGTCTCTTTTTTACCATCTTTTTCCTGGCTGAGCTATAAGTGACGCTCCTGTAGAGTCCCTGTCTGTCATAAGGACTATCCATCCAGTTCATTCCTACATCGTTGGTTTTCCTGTAGAGTTAACTTTCTTTGACTACATCCAGCACTTTTCCTTACCTCTTAGAGCTTGGAGGACAAGGAAGGAGAACTATTGGAGACACCCAGTTTTTGTGTAAGTAACCTCCTGGGGGAGGATCCCACCGAGCACTTCGGCGCCGGTGCTAGAGCCGGTCTCGTCTCCTGCTGTGGCAGGTCACCAGGTGCGTTTATCTCACCAGAGAAATGGACGGTGGTGCTTTGTCTCTTCTGACCAACAGAGCGCTGACAGGGATGAAGGAGTGGAGAGGTGTTTGACGGGAAGCCCCTCATCACACACCAGCCTCGGTCACACCAGCGCGGGGGTCCAACAAACGGTGAGGATGCTCATTCTGCACTTGACCTCCACAGGCTGTTGAATTGGAAATGTTGAGCAGATCTTTCTTTACCCTCCAAGGTGTTCAGATTTGTGGCCCCCAGAGGAAGGCTGGAAAACGGCAGGACGCTCCTGTCCACAGAAGAGCTGGCCTGCCACGGGTACCGGGTCACACACGGGCGCTGAGGAAGGCTGTGCCCTGCGCTCTGACTCTGACTCCGCTCTTCTTTCCCGTGTTGCAGGCTTCCCAACCTGTCCCAGACCTGCTACATGAACTCGGTTCTCCAGAGCCTCCTGACCCTGACTCCCTTTGTGGAAGAGCTCCACAAACAGAGTCGGCTGTGGTATTTGTGCCCACCGGCTCTGCCCCTCATGTACAGCACCAACTCACGCCACCATCCCCCTGAGCCTTTGGTGCCACGAGGAAACACCGGTGTCTCTTCTCTACTTTTTCCAGTTTGCTCTCAGAGGTTCAAAGCTGCCTCCCCAGCAGGAACTGGGCACGGAAGAAGTGGACCCTGGTGGTTTTCCTCACCTCTGTGGCAGGTTTTCATTCCGAGTTCAGGAATGGCACCCAACAGGTAATCCTTCCTTCGCCCACGATCAGGTCCTGATCTTCCCTCCCTGAGACTCTTTGTTCCATGTTCAGGACGCCCACGAATTCCTGAGCGTTGTCCTGCAGCAGCTGAGCTCCGTCTCCGGAGAGATGAAGTCGGCGGCGGCGGCCGAGACGCTCAGCTACACCTGTCCGGTGGAGGCTCACATCAGCTTCCAGATGCTGAACACCAGGCAATGCGCGGGGTACGAAAGCGCCTGCAAAGGCCCTTCGCCTGCAGCAGCGGTCCTGTGGGCTGCTGGCATCTGCTCTTCTCAACCCTCTCTGTCCTTCCCAGTTGCGGTCATGAATCTGGGAGGACGGAGAAGTACCTGAACCTGTCGCTGGTGTCAAAGGACTCGGTGAGCCAAGGCCTGCTGGAGTACCTGAAGGTAAGAGACGCACCTCCTCTCTCTGGGTTTCCTGTGTGAATGCGCCGTAGCTCCTGAACCTCACGGCTCTTTATGATCCTTGTTCTCTGCTGCAGGCGGAGCAGCTGGAGTACAAATGCCACTGCGGCGCTTCCGAATCGTGGCAGAGGCGATCCTTCTCCACCCTGCCCAAGTGAGAACCTGCCGACATCCTCGAGTCTCCTCACGTCCGTGACCCGCTTCCAGTCTCCTCCCCCGTCACCTCTTTTTCTGCCTATAGCGTGCTGATCGTTCACCTGCAGCGGTTTGAGGTCACGCCCTTCTTCACCGTGAAGAAGACGCACGAAGCCGTCTCGCTGTCCACGGAGCTGCTGCTCAGCACCAATCAGAGCGCTGAGAAGGTAAAGCTGGTAACCATGTGATCAGTCTGTGTTTGAGACCGAGGCGAGGAGGGATGAGCTCCCTGTTGTTGCTTTTGTAGATAAAATACTCTCTGAAGAGCGTCGTCAGCCATTTTGGAAGCGGCGTTAAAAGCGGTGAGTGTTGGGTTGTCGGTGCTGTTGCAAAACGAGTCTCCTCGCTTGTCCGCTCGGTAACAAGTCCTGTCCCTTCGCAGGCCATTACGTTTGCGACGGCGTCTATCGCAACGCCAGCCCAGAGAACGGGAACACCTGCTGGGCGACGTACAACGACGACTTGGTCCAAGAGACGACCGTCAGCCACGTGTGCCAGCAGCGGCAGACAACAGCCTATCTGTTGTTCTACCAGAAGCAGCGGAAGCAGGAGAGCTCTTAAAACCGGAATTACCGTCAGCGCCGCTGGTTCCCGATTGGATCCTGATCCCGTGACCTCACTGCAGGTCCCTTCCCTGGCTCAAGTTCAGACCAGACAAGGGATTTTTTGAAGCATGTAATTGATACGTGTATATAAATTCTACAGAAAGTATTTGTATTTATCTGCCTTCTTCCTGCAATTTCCCCGCTGTGGGACAAATAAAGCTCGATTCTATTCTAAAAACGTATCAATGTGGTGCTTTTACTTTAAAATGTCAGTTTTCATTGAGCGTGTTACTTTATTATTGTTTGTAAAAATGTACAATACATTTTTTTTCACCCTCGTATTATGTGAAGGGTCAATTTGACCCATTTCAGTTTTTGTGTTGACCAAAGTTCTGGTTATCCTTGTTTTTTCTTGGTGAAATTTGGTGACTTTTCCTCATCTAGGCTCATGAACCAGCTTGTAAAATCTGGACACTTTGATGTGTAGTGGAGCGTCTGTGCAGAGGTTGGATACAAAGATGATGTTGCGGGTCATTTTGACCCAGACACTGTAAAGTGGGATTTGCCTGGGAGTGGATTGCCTCTGAGACCCAGACCCAGGTGTGTGAAGAGAGAGAATGTTCTCACACTTGTCCTTGTCACTGTTCTCATGTCAACTTTTTGACAAACTCACCAAAAATGAGCTCCTGAAGGATTATAGCTGAGGACGCTTAGGCGTAGATTTTGAACTGGGATAGTGATGTAGAGGATGCCGTTGTCCCTCCAACAGATGAAAACCAAGGAATGCAGCGATCATCGTCCACAGAGGGGACATGGGCATCTAAGGACGGTCATATAAAATGGTCAGCGTCACCACACCAAAGCCGAGGCAGACCGTCATCTTCCAATGTGATCAAAATGGCTCCCGGTCCTACAAGATTTGCTGTCACGCGAGTTGATGAGATCCAATCAGCATTTCAGCTCTTCGTAGATCTTCAGGATTATACTGGAAATGGAGTGAGATGAGTGAAGGGCTGCAAGGTCATAACATCACTTGTGACAACTTCTTTACATCCTACCGCCTTGGAGGTGAACTTCAGAAGAGAAAGCTGACCATGTTGGGAACAGTCAGAAGAAATAAACCAGAACTTCCCAGTGAAATTCTGAAGATGCAGGGCAGACCTCTGCATTCCTCAATATTTGCTTTCACTGAGAAAGCAACAGTTGTTTCATACTGCCCAAAGAGAAACAAGAATGTTCTTGTAATGAGTACAATGCACACAGATGCATCTCTGAGCACGAGAGAAGACATGAAGCCACAAATGATCCTGGATTATAACTCCACCAAAGGAGGAGTTGACAATCTGGACAAAGTCACAGCAACACACAGCTGGGCTTTTCCTGGAAGAACTCGGCAAAGCACTTGTCACTCCCAAGATCCAGATGCGAGCCAGGCCAGCTGGATCCCCAGCAGCAGCAGCAGCAGCTGTCATTGAAAAGGCCAAGCTCAGGTCCCCCAACCAACATCCAGTGGACACAGGTGAAAAGAAAAGGAAAAGATGCCAGGTCTGTCCCTCCCGAGAGGACAGTAAAACAAGTACCTCTTGTTGAACGTTGCAAATCTGAGAAAATGGCACATGTTAAACTTCAAGTTAAAAATAAATGCGTTTGTGAAGAGGGAAAAACTTAAACAAAAATGTTCTTAAATATAGTGTTGGAATTAAAAATTTATTGTATGTCACTTTTCTAAATGTTTATATCATCTCAAATAAACGGGTTATTGGTTTAATCTGTTGACTCTTCTTGACTGTTTTGTGTACATTTACACAGTACAGGTCAAAATGACGCGCAACATAATGAATGTAATTTTTTTCCAACATAATACGAGGGTTAATAGACATTTTATCCTTGATTCTTGTAATACATTTGCAAAGCTTCTACGCTTACCTGATCACGTGATACCTGCCAGGACAAACACGGACGTCGCGCTTCGGCCCGTGACGTCAGCGTTCTGGATTCGACCGGGCTTTTTCTCTGACAGGACCCGGAAGTAAGCGCAAAGTTTGCAAAGCTTAAGAGCTTTGCAAACTTTGCGCTTTTCGTTCTGTCCTCTTCTGTTCGTATATCCCATCACTAAAAAAGTAGTAGTGCCATATATATATATGTGTGTATATGTGTGTGTGTGTGTGTTTGTGTATATATATATATTTTGCTAGCTAACTAGCTTGCAATAGAACGAACCGGCGTGAGCTAGCTCGCTAGTTAGCGAGCTAGCTAGTTAGCTCGCTAGCTCACGCCGGTCGTTCTTTTGACTTGAAAAGGCCGATATTTTAACAAAGTTGGGTTAGTTGCTATGTGGAACGATTGTCTTGCAGTGTAATATATTAAATGTTTCCCAGATTAAAATCTGAAGTTCGCACTTTTAGGAAAACAGGTAACTTCGACGTTGTGCACTGTTGTCTCAAATACATGTTTCTACCTTGTTTGACATGAATTGCTTCTCAGTAACTTGGAGAGTCTGGAGAGGAGCTGATCAAAGACTATCAGGTACTTTTTGTACATTTTACATTGATTGATAACTGTCACGACGATGGTCGTTTGACCTAAGAGGACCACATTCACTAGCACATGAACTGGAACAAATATAGGAATTTTAAATTCTTTAGATTGTTATGATGGTAATTGTATATAATGTTTAGTGCAGATATTCCAAATGTTTTGGTGAAATGAAGAAAGTGTACATAAATAAATTAAGGAAACTTTGAAAAATTGAAAATGAATCATCTGACTTAAGCGTCTCTTCAGAGAAAAAGAGAATTTTTTTTCTGTCCAAAAGGAAAAGAATATGGAGTCTCGTTGCCGGGAATGTGGCGTTCCTCCCTCAGGAACACCACCCGGAGGAAGGCTTCGACGCGCTTGTGCTGCTGTAGCACGTCCGTCTGCTGTGTGGTGAAGATGAAGGTCGGGTAGCAGGTACTTCCATTTCGCTTTCGGAGGACCCGACTATATCAGTCCTGTTTGTTTGCCGTTTCCTGTTAGCGGCCCAGCCGATGGCTTCCATACTGGACGGGTGAATTCCCAGTGGTGGAACAAGCCTGGGCTTTTTTAGCTGGATGGAATCGATGAGGTGGTTCTAAACGAGCCCGACTGGACAGGCAAAGCTGCACAAAAGGGTTTATGTGCTCCTGAGGATCAGGGTGCTTGTCAAAAATCCAAACCTTCTCATCGGGAGTTCCATTTGAGACAGGAATAAACGCTGCCTGGAGCCTGAGCGGCGCTAGAAAAACCCCTTTGGCTGCAGCTTAGCCGCCGTTTCCCTTTTCCCCAAACTAGTTGGAGAGCGCGCGTACCTTTTTGTTACTTATGTCACTTCTTGTTTTGTCTTCTTATTTTCTGCCCTGCCTGCTGACGCTGGGACACTGGACTTTCCACATTGTGAGATAATAAAGATATATTTGCTTTTCTATCGACGAGCTTATCTCAAAATTCCCAAATTCGAAAAAGAATTATGAAACGTTTCCACGTACCCCCTGCGATGCGTTCGCGAACCACTAGGGGCGCGCGCACGCGGCATTAACACCCGGTTATGTAAGGCAAAAGGCCCTTATGATCAAAGCCTTCTTTGGTGCTTTGATTGGGCTTCGATCGATCACGCTTTTGGTTATGTGTTGAATAGGCCCTAAGACACAAGCATGAAGAAACCTGTAAAGATGTCTGTGTAAGTTCTCGGTCTTCCAGGTCAGAGTTATCCAAGAAAAGACTTTGTGTTGATCTGGACTTCAGACCAGTTCAAAGGCTTCATCAGTTCATCGGTTCAGAACTGACGGAGCCTTTTGGATAGAAGGCCAAAGGTTTTCCAAAAGAACATTTGAAGTCCAGATGAACACAGTCCATTGTGGGACAGTCCTTGAAAGTGTTTCTGGTTTCTGATGGGACTCTGGAACGTCACCAGACGTACTCGTCTCTTTCGTGTCCCGTGATCAACATTTGCTGAAGAGTTGCTGAAAACGAAACCTGTTTGTAACTTTTCGAGGTGTTTTGCTAACAGGTAGCGGTAATTAGCGGCTATCACAAACCCTCCCTGTGTGGAGGCAGTAACAGACAAGCTGGCGTTTTTCGCTCCTGTCCAGTGTTGGTTTATTTGGAATCAACATCTGCATGTCCATTGTCCCTTTCAGCAACAGTGTCCATCTTGAGGCAGACCTGTCAGTTGGATTCCCTGATAGCGCCTCTTCTTCTGCTGCCAAAACCACAAGCAAATGGAAGAAGCTCTGGAGGGCTCTCAGGTGCTTCTGGTCATGCTTCTCCCAAGATGAGGACGATATCGATGAGGACATTTGTTCAGCTTTGGACAAACCAGAGAGGTATGAAGAACCGTCCTTCACGTTGCTGCCCCGGTTCGATCCCTGCGTGGCGATACGTGGCACACTGGAGGTGTTCCACATGGCACAGATTTGTCTTCTTGTGTTTTTGGTTGTCTTTGGCACCAGCATCAGTCACAGTGAAGGTGGGGAGGTGGAATCTGAGGAGGCTTCAGCAGCGCTGCCTGAGGAGGAAGCAGAGGTGCTCTCTGTGAGTTTCTCCTCAGCCTCGGCCTCGACCTCAGCCTCCGCCTCGGCCTCGGCCTCGACCTCAGCCTCGGTCCCGGCCACCTCAGCCTCAGCCTCAGCCTCGGTCCCGGCCTCAGCCTCAGCCTCAGCCTCAGCCCCGGCCTCGGCCTCAGCCTCGGCCCCGGCCTCAGCCCCGACCTCAGCCCCGGCCTCGGTCCCGGCCTCAGCCTCAGCCTCGGTCCCGGCCTCAGCCCCGGCCTCGGACTCAGCCTCAGCCCCGGCCTCGGTCCCGGCCTCAGCCTCAGCCTCGGTCCCGGCCTCAGCCCCGGCCTCGGACTCAGCCTCAGCCCCGGCCTCGGTCCCGGCCTCAGCCTCAGCCTCAGCCTCAGCCTCAGCCCCGGCCTCGGACTCAGCCTCAGCCCCGGCCTCGGACTCAGCCTCAGCCCCGGCCTCGGTCCCGGCCTCGAGCCCCGGCCTCGGCCCCGGCCTCAGCCCCGGCCTCGGACTCAGCCTCAGCCCCGGCCTCGGTCCCGGCCTCAGCCCCGGCCTCGGTCCCGGCCTCAGCCCCGGCCTCGGACTCAGCCTCAGCCCCGGCCTCGGTCCCGGCCTCAGCCTCAGCCTCGGCCCCGACCTCAGCCTCAGCCTCAGCCTCGGTCCCGGCCTCAGCCTCAGCCCCGGCCTCGGACTCAGCCTCAGACTCAGCCCCGGCCTCAGCCTCAGCCTCAGCCCCGGCCTCGGACTCAGCCTCAGCCCCGGCCTCGGACTCAGCCTCAGCCCCGGCCTCGGACTCAGCCTCAGCCTCAGCCTCGGTGCCCGGCCTCAGCCTCAGCCTCAGCCTCGGTCCCGGCCTCAGCCCCGGCCTCGGACTCAGCCCCGGCCTCAGCCTCGGTACCCGGCCTCGGACTCAGAAGAGTCCGAGATACCTTCATCATCTGTAAGTCTCTTTTTTACCATCTTTTTCCTGGCTGAGCTATAAGTGACGCTCCTGTAGAGTCCCTGTCTGTCATAAGGACTATCCATCCAGTTCATTCCTACATCGTTGGTTTTCCTGTAGAGTTAACTTTCTTTGACTACATCCAGCACTTTTCCTTACCTCTTAGAGCTTGGAGGACAAGGAAGGAGAACTATTGGAGACACCCAGTTTTTGTGTAAGTAACCTCCTGGGGGAGGATCCCACCGAGCACTTCGGCGCCGGTGCTAGAGCCGGTCTCGTCTCCTGCTGTGGCAGGTCACCAGGTGCGTTTATCTCACCAGAGAAATGGACGGTGGTGCTTTGTCTCTTCTGACCAACAGAGCGCTGACAGGGATGAAGGAGTGGAGAGGTGTTTGACGGGAAGCCCCTCATCACACACCAGCCTCGGTCACACCAGCGCGGGGGTCCAACAAACGGTGAGGATGCTCATTCTGCACTTGACCTCCACAGGCTGTTGAATTGGAAATGTTGAGCAGATCTTTCTTTACCCTCCACAGGTGTTCAGATTTGTGGCCCCCAGAGGAAGGCTGGAAAACGGCAGGACGCTCCTGTCCACAGAAGAGCTGGCCTGCCACGGGTACCGGGTCACACACGGGCGCTGAGGAAGGCTGTGCCTGCGCTCTGACTCTGACCCGCTCTTCTTTCCCGTGTTGCAGCTTCCCAACCTGTCCCAGACCTGCTACATGAACTCGGTTCTCCAGAGCCTCCTGACCCTGACTCCCTTTGTGGAAGAGCTCCACAAACAGAGTCGGCTGTGGTATTTGTGCCCACCGGCTCTGCCCCTCATGTACAGCACCCACTCACGCCACCATCCCCCCTGAGCCTTTGGTGCCACGAGGAAACACCGGTGTCTCTTCTCTACTTTTTCCAGTTTGCTCTCAGAGGTTCAAAGCTGCCTCCCCAGCAGGAACTGGGCACGGAAGAAGTGGACCCTGGTGGTTTTCCTCACCTCTGTGGCAGGTTTTCATTCCGAGTTCAGGAATGGCACCCAACAGGTAATCCTTCCTTCGCCCACGATCAGGTCCTGATCTTCCCTCCCTGAGACTCTTTGTTCCATGTTCAGGACGCCCACGAATTCCTGAGCGTTGTCCTGCAGCAGCTGAGGCTCCGTCTCCGGAGAGATGAAGTCGGCGGCGGCGGCCGAGACGCTCAGCTACACCTGTCCGGTGGAGGCTCACATCAGCTTCCAGATGCTGAACACCAGGCAATGCGCGGGGTACGAAAGCGCCTGCAAAAGGCCCTTCGCCTGCAGCAGCGGTCCTGTGGGCTGCTGGCATCTGCTCTTCTCAACCCTCTCTGTCCTTCCCAGTTGCGGTCATGAATCTGGGAGGACGGAGAAGTACCTGAACCTGTCGCTGGTGTCAAAAGGACTCGGTGAGCCAAGGCCTGCTGGAGTACCTGAAGGTAAGAGACGCACCTCCTCTCTCTGGGTTTCCTGCGTGAATGCGCCGTAGCTCCTGAACCTCACGGCTCTTTATGATCCTTGTTCTCTGCTGCAGGCGGAGCAGCTGGAGTACAAATGCCACTGCGGCGCTTCCGAATCGTGGCAGAGGCGATCCTTCTCCACCCTGCCCAAGTGAGAACCTGCCAACATCCTCGAGTCTCCTCACGTCCGTGACCCGCTTCCAGTCTCCTCCCCCGTCACCTCTTTTTCTGCCTATAGCGTGCTGATCGTTCACCTGCAGCGGTTTGAGGTCACGCCCTTCTTCACCGTGAAGAAGACGCACGAAGCCGTCTCGCTGTCCACGGAGCTGCTGCTCAGCACCAATCAGAGCGCTGAGAAGGTAAAGCTGGTAACCATGTGATCAGTCTGTGTTTGAGACCGAGGCGAGGAGGGATGAGCTCCCTGTTGTTGCTTTTGTAGATAAAATACTCTCTGAAGAGCGTCGTCAGCCATTTTGGAAGCGGCGTTAAAAGCGGTGAGTGTTGGGTTGTCGGTGCTGTTGCAAATGAGTCTCCTCGCTTGTCCGCTCGGTAACAAGTCCTGTCCCTTCGCAGGCCATTACGTTTGCGACGGCGTCTATCGCAACGCCAGCCCAGAGAACGGGAACACCTGCTGGGCGACGTACAACGACGACTTGGTCCAAGAGACGACCGTCAGCCACGTGTGCCAGCAGCGGCAGACAACAGCCTATCTGTTGTTCTACCAGAAGCAGCGGAAGCAGAGAGAGCTCTTAAAACCGGAATTACCGTCAGCGCCGCTGGTTCCCGATTGGATCCTGATCCCGTGACCTCACTGCAGGTCCCTTCCCTGGCTCAAGTTCAGACAAGACAAGGGATCTTTTGAAGCATGTAATTGATACGTGTATATAAATTCTACAGAAAGTATTTGTATTTATCTGCCTTCTTCCTGCAATTTCCCCGCTGTGGGACAAATAAAGCTCGATTCTATTCTAAAAACGTATCAATGTGGTGCTTTTACTTTAAAATGTCAGTTTTCATTGAGCGTGCTACTTTATTATTGTTTGTAAAAATGTACAATACATTTTTTATCACCCTCGTATTATGTGAAGGGTCAATTTGACCATTTCAGTTTTTGTGTTGACCAAAGTTCTGGTTATCCTTGTTTTTTCTTGGTGAAATTTGGTGACTTTTCCTCATCTAGGCTCATGAACCAGCTTGTAAAATCTGGACACTTTGATGTGTAGTGGAGCGTCTGTGCAGAGGTTGGATACAAAGATGATGTTGCGGGTCATTTTGACCCAGACACTGTAAAGTGGGATTTGCCTGGGAGTGGATTGCCTCTGAGACCCAGACCCAGGTGTGTGAAGAGAGAGAATGTTCTCACACTTGTCCTTGTCACTGTTCTCATGTCAACTGTTTGACAAACTCACCAAAAATGAGCTCCTGGAGGATTATAGCTGAGGACGCTTAGGCGTAGATTTTGAACTGGGATAGTGATGTAGAGGATGCCGTTGTCCCTCCAACAGATGAAAACCAAGGAATGCAGCGATCATCGTCCACAGAGGGGACATGGGCATCTAAGGACGGTCATATAAAATGGTCAGCGTCACCACACCAAAGCCGAGGCAGACCGTCATCTTCCAATGTGATCAAAATGGCTCCCGGTCCTACAAGATTTGCTGTCACGCGAGTTGATGAGATCCAATCAGCATTTCAGCTCTTCGTAGATCTTCAGGATTATACTGGAAATGGAGTGAGATGAGTCAAGGGCTGCAAGGTCATAACATCACTTGTGACAACTTCTTTACATCCTACCGCCTTGGAGGTGAACTTCAGAAGAGAAAGCTGACCATGTTGGGAACAGTCAGAAGAAATAAACCAGAACTTCCCAGTGAAATTCTGAAGATGCAGGGCAGAGCTCTGCATTCCTCAATATTTGCTTTCACTGAGAAAGCAACAGTTGTTTCATACTGCCCAAAGAGAAACAAGAATGTTCTTGTAATGAGTACAATGCACACAGATGCATCTCTGAGCACGAGAGAAGACATGAAGCCACAAATGATCCTGGATTATAACTCCACCAAAGGAGGAGTTGACAATCTGGACAAAGTCACAGCAACACACAGCTGGGCTTTTCCTGGAAGAACTCGGCAAAGCACTTGTCACTCCCAAGATCCAGATGCGAGCCAGGCCAGCTGGATCCCCAGCAGCAGCAGCAGCTGTCATTGAAAAGGCCAAGCTCAGGTCCCCCAACCAACATCCAGTGGACACAGGTGAAAAGAAAAGGAAAAGATGCCAGGTCTGTCCCTCCCGAGAGGACAGTAAAACAAGTACCTCTTGTTGAACGTTGCAAATCTGAGAAAATGGCACATGTTAAACTTCAAGTTAAAAATAAATGCGTTTGTGAAGAGGGAAAAACTTAAACAAAAATGTTCTTAAATATAGTGTTGGAATTAAAAATTTATTGTATGTCACTTTTCTAAATGTTTATATCATCTCAAATAAACGGGTTATTGGTTTAATCTGTTGACTCTTCTTGACTGTTTTGTGTACATTTACACAGTACAGGTCAAAATGACGCGCAACATAATGAATGTAATTTTTTTCCAACATAATACGAGGGTTAATAGACATTTTATCCTTGATTCTTGTAATACATTTGCAAAGCTTCTACGCTTACCTGATCACGTGATACCTGCCAGGACAAACACGGACGTCGCGCTTCGGCCCGTGACGTCAGCGTTCTGGATTCGACCGGGCTTTTTCTCTGACAGGACCCGGAAGTAAGTTTTAAGCTTTGCAAACTTTGCGCTTTTCGTTCTGTCCTCTTCTGTTCGTATATCCCATCACTAAAAAAGTAGTAGTGCCATATATATATATATATATATGTGTGTGTGTGTGTGTGTTTGTGCATATATATATATTTTGCTAGCTAACTAGCTCGCAATAGAACGACCGGCGTGAGCTAGCTCGCTAGTTAGCGAGCTAGCTAGTTAGCGAGCTAGCTCACGCCGGTCGTTCTTTTGACTTGAAAAGGTCGATATTTTAACAAAGTTGGGTTAGTTGCTATGTGGAACGATTGTCTTGCAGTGTAATATATTAAATGTTTCCCAGATTAAAATCTGAAGTTCGCACTTTTAGGAAAACAGGTAACTTCGACGTTGTGTACTGTTAGTCTCAAATACATGTTTCTACCTTGTTTGACATGAATTGCTTCTCAGTAACTTGGAGAGTCTGGAGAGGAGCTGATCAAAGACTATCAGGTACTTTTTGTACATTTTACATTGATTGATAACTGTCACGACGATGGTCGTTTGACCTAAGAGGACCACATTCACTAGCACATGAACTGGAACAAATATAGGAATTTTAAATTCTTTAGATTGTTATGATGGTAATTGTATATAATGTTTAGTGCAGATATTCCAAATGTTTTGGTGAAATGAAGAAAGTGTACATAAATAAATTAAGGAAACTTTGAAAAATTGAAAATGAATCATCTGACTTAAGCGTCTCTTCAGAGAAAAAGAGAATTTTTTTTCTGTCCAAAAGGAAAAGAATATGGAGTCTCCGTGCCGGGAATGTGGCGTTCCTCCCTCAGGAACACCACCCGGAGGAAGGCTTCGACGCGCTTGTGCTGCTGTAGCACGTCCGTCTGCTGTGTGGTGAAGATGAAGGTCGGGTAGCAGGTACTTCCATTTCGCTTTCGGAGGACCCGACTATATCAGTCCTGTTTGTTTGCCGTTTCCTGTTAGCGGCCCAGCCGATGGCTTCCATACTGGACGGGTGAATTCCCAGTGGTGGAACAAGCCTGGGCTTTTTTAGCTGGATGGAATGGATGAGGTGGTTCTAAACGAGCCCGACTGGACAGGCAAAGCTGCACAAAAGGGTTTATGTGCTCCTGAGGATCAGGGTGCTTGTCAAAAATCCAAACCTTCTCATCGGGAGTTCCATTTGAGACAGGAATAAACGCTGCCTGGAGCCTGAGCGGCGCTAGAAAAACCCCTTTGGCTGCAGCTTAGCCGCCGTTTCCCTTTTCCCCAAACTAGTTGGAGAGCGCGCGTACCTTTTTGTTACTTATGTCACTTCTTGTTTTGTCTTCTTATTTTCTGCCCTGCCTGCTGACGCTGGGACACTGGACTTTCCACATTGTGAGATAATAAAGATATATTTGCTTTTCTATCGACGAGCTTATCTCAAAATTCCCAAATTCGAAAAAGAAATTATGAAACGTTTCCACGTACCCCCTGCGATGCGTTCGCGAACCACTAGGGGCGCGCGCAGCCGGCATTAACACCCGGTTGTGTAAGGCAAAAGGCCCTTATGATCAAAGCCTTCTTTGGTGCTTTGATTGGGCTTCGATCGATCACGCTTTTGGTTATGTGTTGAATAGGCCCTAAGACACAAGCATGAAGAAACCTGTAAAGATGTCTGTGTAAGTTCTCAGTCTTCCAGGTCAGAGTTATCCAAGAAAAGACTTTGTGTTGATCTGGACTTCAGACCAGTTCAAAGGCTTCATCAGTTCATCGGTTCAGAACTGACGGAGCCTTTTGGATAGAAGGCCAAAGGTTTTCCAAAAGAACATTTGAAGTCCAGATGAACACAGTCCATTGTGGGACAGTCCTTGAAAGTGTTTCTGGTTTCTGATGGGACTCTGGAACGTCACCAGACGTACTCGTCTCTTTCGTGTCCCGTGATCAACATTTGCTGAAGAGTTGCTGAAAACGAAACCTGTTTGTAACTTTTCGAGGTGTTTTGCTAACAGATAGCGGTAATTAGCGGCTATCACAAACCCTCCCTGGTGGAGGCAGTAACAGACAAGCTGGCGTTTTTCGCTCCTGTCCAGTGTTGGTTTATTTGGAATCAACATCTGCATGTCCATTGTCCCTTTCAGCAACAGTGTCCATCTTGAGGCAGACCTGTCAGTTGGATTCCCTGATAGCGCCTCTTCTTCTGCTGCCAAAACCACGAGCAAATGGAAGAAGCTCTGGAGGGCTCTCAGGTGCTTCTGGTCATGCTTCTCCCAAGATGAGGACGATATCGATGAGGACATTTGTTCAGCTTTGGACAAACCAGAGAGGTATGAAGAACCGTCCTTCACGTTGCTGCCCCGGTTCGATCCCTGCGTGGCGATAGGTAGGCACACTTGGAGGTGTTCCACATGGCACAGATTTGTCTTCTTGTGTTTTTTGGTTGTCTTTGGCACCAGCACCAGTCACAGTGAAGGTGGGGAGGTGGAATCTGAGGAGGCTTCAGCAGCGCTGCCTGAGGAGGAAGCAGAGGTGCTCTCTGTGAGTTTCTCCTCAGCCTCGGCCTCAGGCTCAGGCTCAGCCTCGGCCCCGGCCTCAGCCTCAGCCTCGGACTCAGCCTCAGGCTCAGCCTCGGCCCCGGCCCCGGCCTCGGACTCAGCCTCAGCCTCAGCCTCGGTCCCGGCCTCAGCCCCGGCCCCGGCCTCGGACTCAGCCTCAGACTCAGCCTCAGCCCCGGCCTCGGACTCAGCCTCAGCCTCGGCCTCAGCCTCAGCCCCGACCTCGGACTCAGCCTCAGCCTCGGTCCCGGCCTCAGCCTCAGCCTCGGTCCCGGCCTCAGCCTCGGTCCCGGCCTCAGCCTCGGCCTCAGCCTCAGCCTCAGCCTCGGTCCCGGCCTCAGCCCCGGCCTCGGACTCAGCCTCAGCCTCAGCCTCAACCTCAGCCTCAGCCCCGGCCTCGGACTCAGCCCCAGCCTCAGCCTCAGCCCCGGCCTCGGACTCGGTCCCGGCCTCAGCCCCGGCCTCGGACTCAGCCTCGGACTCAGCCTCAGCCTCAGCCTCAGCCTCGGCCTCGGACTCAGAAGAGTCCGAGATACCTTCATCATCTGTAAGTCTCTTTTTTACCATCTTTTTCCTGGCTGAGCTATAAGTGACGCTCCTGTAGAGTCCCTGTCTGTCATAAGGACTATCCATCCAGTTCATTCCTACATCGTTGGTTTTCCTGTAGAGTTAACTTTCTTTGACTACATCCAGCACTTTTCCTTACCTCTTAGAGCTTGGAGGACAAGGAAGGAGAACTATTGGAGACACCCAGTTTTTGTGTAAGTAACCTCCTGGGGGAGGATCCCACCCGAGGCACTTCGGCGCCGGTGCTAGAGCCGGTCTCGTCTCCTGCTGTGGCAGGTCACCAGGTGCGTTTATCTCACCAGAGAAATGGACGGTGGTGCTTTGTCTCTTCTGACCAACAGAGCGCTGACAGGGATGAAGGAGTGGAGAGGTGTTTGACGGGAAGCCCCTCATCACACACCAGCCTCGGTCACACCAGCGCGGGGGTCCAACAAACGGTGAGGATGCTCATTCTGCACTTGACCTCCACAGGCTGTTGAATTGGAAATGTTGAGCAGATCTTTCTTTACCCTCCAAGGTGTTCAGATTTGTGGCCCCCAGAGGAAGGCTGGAAAACGGCAGGACGCTCCTGTCCACAGAAGAGCTGGCCTGCCACGGGTACCGGGTCACACACGGGCGCTGAGGAAGGCTGTGCCCTGCGCTCTGACTCTGACTCCGCTCTTCTTTCCCGTGTTGCAGGCTTCCCAACCTGTCCCAGACCTGCTACATGAACTCGGTTCTCCAGAGCCTCCTGACCCTGACTCCCTTTGTGGAAGAGCTCCACAAACAGAGTCGGCTGTGGTATTTGTGCCCACCGGCTCTGCCCCTCATGTACAGCACCCACTCACGCCACCATCCCCCTGAGCCTTTGGTGCCACGAGGAAACACCGGTGTCTCTTCTCTACTTTTTCCAGTTTGCTCTCAGAGGTTCAAAGCTGCCTCCCCAGCAGGAACTGGGCACGGAAGAAGTGGACCCTGGTGGTTTTCCTCACCTCTGTGGCAGGTTTTCATTCCGAGTTCAGGAATGGCACCCAACAGGTAATCCTTCCTTCGCCCACGATCAGGTCCTGATCTTCCCTCCCTGAGACTCTTTGTTCCATGTTCAGGACGCCCACGAATTCCTGAGCGTTGTCCTGCAGCAGCTGAGCTCCGTCTCCGGAGAGATGAAGTCGGCGGCGGCGGCCGAGACGCTCAGCTACACCTGTCCGGTGGAGGCTCACATCAGCTTCCAGATGCTGAACACCAGGCAATGCGCGGGGTACGAAAGCGCCTGCAAAGGCCCTTCGCCTGCAGCAGCGGTCCTGTGGGCTGCTGGCATCTGCTCTTCTCAACCCTCTCTGTCCTTCCCAGTTGCGGTCATGAATCTGGGAGGACGGAGAAGTACCTGAACCTGTCGCTGGTGTCAAAGGACTCGGTGAGCCAAGGCCTGCTGGAGTACCTGAAGGTAAGAGACGCACCTCCTCTCTCTGGGTTTCCTGTGTGAATGCGCCGTAGCTGCTGAACCTCACGGCTCTTTATGATCCTTGTTCTCTGCTGCAGGCGGAGCAGCTGGAGTACAAATGCCACTGCGGCGCTTCCGAATCGTGGCAGAGGCGATCCTTCTCCACCCTGCCCAAGTGAGAACCTGCCAACATCCTCGAGTCTCCTCACGTCCGTGACCCGCTTCCAGTCTCCTCCCCCGTCACCTCTTTTTCTGCCTATAGCGTGCTGATCGTTCACCTGCAGCGGTTTGAGGTCACGCCCTTCTTCACCGTGAAGAAGACGCACGAAGCCGTCTCGCTGTCCACGGAGCTGCTGCTCAGCACCAATCAGAGCGCTGAGAAGGTAAAGCTGGTAACCATGTGATCAGTCTGTGTTTGAGACCGAGGCGAGGAGGGATGAGCTCCCTGTTGTTGCTTTTGTAGATAAAATACTCTCTGAAGAGCGTCGTCAGCCATTTTGGAAGCGGCGTTAAAAGCGGTGAGTGTTGGGTTGTCGGTGCTGTTGCAAATGAGTCTCCTCGCTTGTCCGCTCGGTAACAAGTCCTGTCCCTTCGCAGGCCATTACGTTTGCGACGGCGTCTATCGCAACGCCAGCCCAGAGAACGGGAACACCTGCTGGGCGACGTACAACGACGACTTGGTCCAAGAGACGACCGTCAGCCACGTGTGCCAGCAGCGGCAGACAACAGCCTATCTGTTGTTCTACCAGAAGCAGCGGAAGCAGGAGAGCTCTTAAAACCGGAATTACCGTCAGCGCCGCTGGTTCCCGATTGGATCCTGATCCCGTGACCTCACTGCGGGTCCCTTCCCTGGCTCAAGTTCAGACAAGACAAGGGATCTTTTGAAGCATGTAATTGATACGTGTATATAAATTCTACAGAAAGTATTTGTATTTATCTGCCTTCTTCCTGCAATTTCCCCGCTGTGGGACAAATAAAGCTCGATTCTATTCTAAAAACGTATCAATGTGGTGCTTTTACTTTAAAATGTCAGTTTTCATTGAGCGTGCTACTTTATTATTGTTTGTAAAAATGTACAATACATTTTTTTTCACCCTCGTATTATGTGAAGGGTCAATTTGACCCATTTCAGTTTTTGTGTTGACCAAAGTTCTGGTTATCCTTGTTTTTTCTTGGTGAAATTTGGTGACTTTTCCTCATCTAGGCTCATGAACCAGCTTGTAAAATCTGGACACTTTGATGTGTAGTGGAGCGTCTGTGCAGAGGTTGGATACAAAGATGATGTTGCGGGTCATTTTGACCCAGACACTGTAAAGTGGGATTTGCCTGGGAGTGGATTGCCTCTGAGACCCAGACCCAGGTGTGTGAAGAGAGAGAATGTTCTCACACTTGTCCTTGTCACTGTTCTCATGTCAACTTTTTGACAAACTCACCAAAAATGAGCTCCTGAAGGATTATAGCTGAGGACGCTTAGGCGTAGATTTTGAACTGGGATAGTGATGTAGAGGATGCCGTTGTCCCTCCAACAGATGAAAACCAAGGAATCGCAGCGATCATCGTCCACAGAGGGGACATGGGCATCTAAGGACGGTCATATAAAATGGTCAGCGTCACCACACCAAAGCCGAGGCAGACCGTCATCTTCCAATGTGATCAAAATGGCTCCCGGTCCTACAAGATTTGCTGTCACGCGAGTTGACGAGATCCAATCAGCATTTCAGCTCTTCGTAGATCTTCAGGATTATACTGGAAATGGAGTGAGATGAGTGAAGGGCTGCAAGGTCATAACATCACTTGTGACAACTTCTTTACATCCTACCGCCTTGGAGGTGAACTTCAGAAGAGAAAGCTGACCATGTTGGGAACAGTCAGAAGAAATAAACCAGAACTTCCCAGTGAAATTCTGAAGATGCAGGGCAGACCTCTGCATTCCTCAATATTTGCTTTCACTGAGAAAGCAACAGTTGTTTCATACTGCCCAAAGAGAAACAAGAATGTTCTTGTAATGAGTACAATGCACACAGATGCATCTCTGAGCACGAGAGAAGACATGAAGCCACAAATGATCCTGGATTATAACTCCACCAAAGGAGGAGTTGACAATCTGGACAAAGTCACAGCAACACACAGCTGGGCTTTTCCTGGAAGAACTCGGCAAAGCACTTGTCACTCCCAAGATCCAGATGCGAGCCAGGCCAGCTGGATCCCCAGCAGCAGCAGCAGCTGTCATTGAAAAGGCCAAGCTCAGTCCCCCAACCAACATCCAGTGGACACAGGTGAAAAGAAAAGGAAAAGATGCCAGGTCTGTCCCTCCCGAGAGGACAGTAAAACAAGTACCTCTTGTTGAACGTTGCAAATCTGAGAAAATGGCACATGTTAAACTTCAAGTTAAAAATAAATGCGTTTGTGAAGAGGGAAAAACTTAAACAAAAATGTTCTTAAATATAGTGTTGGAATTAAAAATTTATTGTATGTCACTTTTCTAAATGTTTATATCATCTCAAATAAACGGGTTATTGGTTTAATCTGTTGACTCTTCTTGACTGTTTTGTGTACATTTACACAGTACAGGTCAAAATGACGCGCAACATAATGAATGTAATTTTTTTCCAACATAATACGAGGGTTAATAGACATTTTATCCTTGATTCTTGTAATACATCTGCAAAGCTTCTACGCTTACCTGATCACGTGATACCTGCCAGGACAAACACGGACGTCGCGCTTCGGCCCGTGACGTCAGCGTTCTGGATTCGACCGGGCTTTTTCTCTGACAGGACACCCGGAAGTAAGTTTTAAGCTTTGCAAACTTTGCGCTTTTCGTTCTGTCCTCTTCTGTTCGTATATCCCATCACTAAAAAAGACGTATAGTAGTGCCATATATATATATATATATATGTGTGTGTGTGTGTGTGTTTGTGTATATATATATATTTTGCTAGCTAACTAGCTTGCAATAGAACGACCGGCGTGAGCTAGCTCGCTAGTTAGCGAGCTAGCTAGTTAGCGAGCTAGCTAGCTAGTTAGCTCGCTAGCTCACGCCGGTCGTTCTTTTGACTTGAAAAGGCCGATATTTTAACAAAGTTGGGTTAGTTGCTATGTGGAACGATTGTCTTGCAGTGTAATATATTAAATGTTTCCCAGATTAAAATCTGAAGTTCGCACTTTTAGGAAAACAGGTAACTTCGACGTTGTGTACTGTTGTCTCAAATACATGTTTCTACCTTGTTTGACATGAATTGCTTCTCAGTAACTTGGAGAGTCTGGAGAGGAGCTGATCAAAGACTATCAGGTACTTTTTGTACATTTTACATTGATTGATAACTGTCACGACGATGGTCGTTTGACCTAAGAGGACCACATTCACTAGCACATGAACTGGAACAAATATAGGAATTTTAAATTCTTTAGATTGTTATGATGGTAATTGTATATAATGTTTAGTGCAGATATTCCAAATGTTTTGGTGAAATGAAGAAAGTGTACATAAATAAATTAAGGAAACTTTGAAAAATTGAAAATGAATCATCTGACTTAAGCGTCTCTTCAGAGAAAAAGAGAATTTTTTTTCTGTCCAAAAGGAAAAGAATATGGAGTCTCCGTGCCGGGGAATGTGGCGTTCCTCCCTCAGGAACACCACCCGGAGGAAGGCTTCGACGCGCTTGTGCTGCTGTAGCACGTCCGTCTGCTGTGTGGTGAAGATGAAGGTCGGGTAGCAGGTACTTCCATTTCGCTTTCGGAGGACCCGACTATATCAGTCCTGTTTGTTTGCCGTTTCCTGTTAGCGGCCCAGCCGATGGCTTCCATACTGGACGGGTGAATTCCCAGTGGTGGAACAAGCCTGGGCTTTTTTAGCTGGATGGAATGGATGAGGTGGTTCTAAACGAGCCCGACTGGACAGGCAAAGCTGCACAAAAGGGTTTATGTGCTCCTGAGGATCAGGGTGCTTGTCAAAGATCCAAACCTTCTCATCGGGAGTTCCATTTGAGACAGGAATGAGCGCTGCCTGGAGCCTGAGCGGCGCTAGAAAAACCCCTTTGGCTGCAGCTTAGCCGCCGTTTCCCTTTTCCCCAAACTAGTTGGAGAGCGCGCGTACCTTTTTGTTACTTATGTCACTTCTTGTTTTGTCTTCTTATTTTCTGCCCTGCCTGCTGACGCTGGGACACTGGACTTTCCACATTGTGAGATAATAAAGATATATTTGCTTTTCTATCGACGAGCTTATCTCAAAATTCCCAAATTCGAAAAAGAATTATGAAACGTTTCCACGTACCCGGGGCGATGCGTTCGCGAACCACTAGGGGCGCGCGCACCGGCATTAACACCCGGTTGTGTAAGGCAAAAGGCCCTTATGATCAAAGCCTTCTTTGGTGCTTTGATTGGGCTTCGATCGATCACGCTTTTGGTTATGTGTTGAATAGGCCCTAAGACACAAGCATGAAGAAACCTGTAAAGATGTCTGTGTAAGTTCTCAGTCTTCCAGGTCAGAGTTATCCAAGAGAAGACTTTGTGTTGATCTGGACTTCAGACCAGTTCAAAGGCTTCATCAGTTCATCGGTTCAGAACTGACGGAGCCTTTTGGATAGAAGGCCAAAGGTTTTCCAAAAGAACATTTGAAGTCCAGATGAACACAGTCCATTGTGGGACAGTCCTTGAGAGTGTTTCTGGTTTCTGATGGGACTCTGGAACGTCACCAGACGTACTCGTCTCTTTCGTGTCCCGTGATCAACATTTGCTGAAGAGTTGCTGAAAACGAAACCTGTTTGTGACTTTTCGAGGTGTTTTGCTAACAGATAGCGGTAATTAGCGGCTATCACAAACCCTCCCTGGTGGAGGCAGTAACAGACAAGCTGGCGTTTTTCGCTCCTGTCCAGTGTTGGTTTATTTGGAATCAACATCTGCATGTCCATTGTCCCTTTCAGCAACAGTGTCCATCTTGAGGCAGACCTGTCAGTTGGATTCCCTGATAGCGCCTCTTCTTCTGCTGCCAAAACCACGAGCAAATGGAAGAAGCTCTGGAGGGCTCTCAGGTGCTTCTGGTCATGCTTCTCCCAAGATGAGGACGATATCGATGAGGACATTTGTTCAGCTTTGGACAAACCAGAGAGGTATGAAGAACCGTCCTTCACGTTGCTGCCCCGGTTCGATCCCTGCGTGGCGATAGCGTGGCACACTGGAGGTGTTCCACATGGCACAGATTTGTCTTCTTGTGTTTTTGGTTGTCTTTGGCACCAGCACCAGTCACAGTGAAGGTGGGGAGGTGGAATCTGAGGAGGCTTCAGCAGCGCTGCCTGAGGAGGAAGCAGAGGTGCTCTCTGTGAGTTTCTCCTCAGCCTCGGCCTCAGGCTCAGGCTCAGCCTCGGCCCCGGCCTCAGCCCCGGCCTCGGACTCAGCCTCAGGCTCAGCCTCGGCCCCGGCCTCAGCCTCGGACTCAGCCTCGGTCCCGGCCTCAGCCTCGGACTCAGCCTCGGTCCCGGCCTCAGCCTCAGACTCAGCCTCAGCCTCAGACTCAGCCTCAGCCTCAGACTCAGACTCAGCCTCAGCCTCAGACTCAGACTCAGCCTCAGCCTCAGCCTCAGCCTCGGTCCCGGCCTCAGCCCCGGCCCCGGCCTCGGACTCAGCCTCAGACTCAGCCTCAGCCCCGGCCTCGGACTCAGCCTCAGCCTCGGCCTCAGCCTCAGCCCCGACCTCGGACTCAGCCTCAGCCTCGGTCCCGGCCTCAGCCTCAGCCTCGGTCCCGGCCTCAGCCTCGGTCCCGGCCTCAGCCTCGGCCTCAGCCTCAGCCTTCAGCCTCGGTCCCGGCCTCAGCCCCGGCCTCGGACTCAGCCTCAGCCTCAGCCTCAACCTCAGCCTCAGCCCCGGCCTCGGACTCAGCCCCAGCCTCAGCCTCAGCCCCGGCCTCGGACTCGGTCCCGGCCTCAGCCTTTAGCCCCGGCCTCGGTACTCAGCCTCGGACTCAGCCTCAGCCTCAGCCTCAGCCTCGGCCTCGGACTCAGAAGAGTCCGAGATACCTTCATCATCTGTAAGTCTCTTTTTTACCATCTTTTTCCTGGCTGAGCTATAAGTGACGCTCCTGTAGAGTCCCTGTCTGTCATAAGGACTATCCATCCAGTTCATTCCTACATCGTTGGTTTTCCTGTAGAGTTAACTTTCTTTGACTACATCCAGCACTTTTCCTTACCTCTTAGAGCTTGGAGGACAAGGAAGGAGAACTATTGGAGACACCCAGTTTTTGTGTAAGTAACCTCCTGGGGGAGGATCCCACCGAGCAGCCTTCGGCGCCGGTGCTAGAGCCGGTCTCGTCTCCTGCTGTGGCAGGTCACCAGGTGCGTTTATCTCACCAGAGAAATGGACGGTGGTGCTTTGTCTCTTCTGACCAACAGAGCGCTGACAGGGATGAAGGAGTGGAGAGGTGTTTGACGGGAAGCCCCTCATCACACACCAGCCTCGGTCACACCAGCGCGGGGGTCCAACAAACGGTGAGGATGCTCATTCTGCACTTGACCTCCACAGGCTGTTGAATTGGAAATGTTGAGCAGATCTTTCTTTACCCTCCAAGGTGTTCAGATTTGTGGCCCCCAGAGGAAGGCTGGAAAACGGCAGGACGCTCCTGTCCACAGAAGAGCTGGCCTGCCACGGGTACCGGGTCACACACGGGCGCTGAGGAAGGCTGTGCCCTGCGCTCTGACTCTGACTCCGCTCTTCTTTCCCGTGTTGCAGGCTTCCCAACCTGTCCCAGACCTGCTACATGAACTCGGTTCTCCAGAGCCTCCTGACCCTGACTCCCTTTGTGGAAGAGCTCCACAAACAGAGTCGGCTGTGGTATTTGTGCCCACCGGCTCGGCCCCTCATGTACAGCACCCACTCACGCCACCATCCCCCTGAGCCTTTGGTGCCACGAGGAAACACCGGTGTCTCTTCTCTACTTTTTCCAGTTTGCTCTCAGAGGTTCAAAGCTGCCTCCCCAGCAGGAACTGGGCACGGAAGAAGTGGACCCTGGTGGTTTTCCTCACCTCTGTGGCAGGTTTTCATTCCGAGTTCAGGAATGGCACCCAACAGGTAATCCTTCCTTCGCCCACGATCAGGTCCTGATCTTCCCTCCCTGAGACTCTTTGTTCCATGTTCAGGACGCCCACGAATTCCTGAGCGTTGTCCTGCAGCAGCTGAGCTCCGTCTCCGGAGAGATGAAGTCGGCGGCGGCGGCCGAGACGCTCAGCTACACCTGTCCGGTGGAGGCTCACATCAGCTTCCAGATGCTGAACACCAGGCAATGCGCGGGGTACGAAAGCGCCTGCAAAGGCCCTTCGCCTGCAGCAGCGGTCCTGTGGGCTGCTGGCATCTGCTCTTCTCAACCCTTTCTGTCCTTCCCAGTTGCGGTCATGAATCTGGGAGGACGGAGAAGTACCTGAACCTGTCGCTGGTGTCAAAGGACTCGGTGAGCCAAGGCCTGCTGGAGTACCTGAAGGTAAGAGACGCACCTCCTCTCTCTGGGTTTCCTGTGTGAATGCGCCGTAGCTCCTGAACCTCACGGCTCTTTATGATCCTTGTTCTCTGCTGCAGGCGGAGCAGCTGGAGTACAAATGCGACTGCGGCGCATCCGAATCGTGGCAGAGGCGATCCTTCTCCACCCTGCCCAAGTGAGAACCTGCCAACATCCTCGAGTCTCCTCACGTCCGTGACCCGCTTCCAGTCTCCTCCCCCGTCACCTCTTTTTCTGCCTATAGCGTGCTGATCGTTCACCTGCAGCGGTTTGAGGTCACGCCCTTCTTCACCGTGAAGAAGACGCACGAAGCCGTCTCGCTGTCCACGGAGCTGCTGCTCAGCACCAATCAGAGCGCTGAGAAGGTAAAGCTGGTAACCATGTGATCAGTCTGTGTTTGAGACCGAGGCGAGGAGGGATGAGCTCCCTGTTGTTGCTTTTGTAGATAAAATACTCTCTGAAGAGCGTCGTCAGCCATTTTGGAAGCGGCGTTAAAAGCGGTGAGTGTTGGGTTGTCGGTGCTGTTGCAAATGAGTCTCCTCGCTTGTCCGCTCGGTAACAAGTCCTGTCCCTTCGCAGGCCATTACGTTTGCGACGGCGTCTATCGCAACGCCAGCCCAGAGAACGGGAACACCTGCTGGGCGACGTACAACGACGACTTGGTCCAAGAGACGACCGTCAGCCACGTGTGCCAGCAGCGGCAGACAACAGCCTATCTGTTGTTCTACCAGAAGCAGCGGAAGCAGGAGGGCTCTTAAAACCGGAATTACCGTCAGCGCCGCTGGTTCCCGATTGGATCCTGATCCCGTGACCTCACTGCAGGTCCCTTCCCTGGCTCAAGTTCAGACAAGACAAGGGATTTTTTGAAGCATGTAATTAATACTTGTATATAAATTCCACAAAAACATATCAATTTAGTGCTTTTACTTTAAAATGTCAGTTTTCATTGAGTGTGTTACTTTATTATTGTTTGTAAAAATGTATAATAAATTTTTTCAATCGACATTTTATCCTTGATTCTTGTAATATATTTGCAAAGCTTCTACGCTTACCTGATCACGTGATACCTGCCAGGACAAACACGGACGTCGCGCTTGTTGCCCCCAAGCTCCTATTCCGGCCGACAATGTCCTGCCTCAGGTTGGTTTCCACAATGTTCACTGGGAACTTCAGTTGTTTCCCCAGGTCCACCCTTAGCTGCCAGTCCCTTGCTGTTGCCACGACACCTGGTTGGGCCTAGTGGACCTGGGGAAACAACTATTGCATTTCTTTCCAACTTGGAGCCTTGGAACCCCAAACCCCCTCTGACCCCAGGTACCTTCACTGACGATATGTCCAAGATCTGCATCAATCGGTGGATTTAGTAATCAGAAGTTACTCAAGAAAGAGCTTATGTTCCCAGACAAGTTGAAGGAAAGGTTTGGGGGGGGGTGGTTTGGCTGTGGTGGTTGGCTTGGCAACCGTACCAATCCTTAACGTGGAGCTTCTTGATGGTAGCATTGAGCAGATGAAGCATTATCATTTTTACCATGTGAATAAAACAAAGTCACGCAGCCTTTTGCCTCATTGATGTAGTGAGTGTGAGAAGGTTCCCCGGTGCTGTTGGGGTTGGTGCCGGTCGGAGGGGTGGTCTGCTGGCTGCAGTGTGAGCAGCCTCATCCTCCATGGCAGCAGGTTCAGGCTTTGGTCCGTCCCACTTTGCTAAATAAAGTGCCATTTGCACTTTATTCCGATACATCTGCACTCTACTCCACTTTATTCCACCCTGCTCCACCCTTCATTCCTGCCCGTCCACGTACCCGTCCTGTTGTTACATGTCGTGTTGACCCATGCTGTCTTTGTGTGGCCCTGTTGTCTCTTTGTGCCCTTTTGTGCTGTCCTACCAGCACCAGGTCCTGGAGAAACGTTGTTTCGTTTTCAACATGTATGGCACCAGCTAGATATGTTGGAAAATGACAATAAAGCTCACCTGACCTGACTTGACTTGCACAAAAGATCCCTCCTTTTGTCCTGGTGTTGTTTGTGGAATGAGATGGATGGAAGCAGCACGATTTTCCCACTCAAAACCAAACCTTTTCACAAATCCCTTCAAAACACTGTTAACACACACACACACACACACACACACACACACGTAGAAAACACTTTGCCCAGGTGAAGAGCTCCTTGGAGGCTCTGGCGCAGGCTTGAGGGACCCTGACAGGTTGACGCAGTAGCTGAATTAAGCTGAAGCAGCTTTTGAATCAGCAATCAGCCTCTGTGACATTTGCAGCGGTAATTACCGCCATCCCTCCTCCTCAGCGGCTGAAATTATAGACGGCGAGAGAGCCTCGAGGGTCTTTATCAGCCACGTCTCCTGGAAGGTGTCGCTTTTTTACACACCAAACCAGCTGGAAAAGATATTATTCCCTTTAAAATTGCTTTTTTTTTTACTGAGCAAGAATGAGGGGAATCTATA
Organism: Tetraodon nigroviridis; assembly: GCA_000180735.1. NCBI lineage: Eukaryota > Metazoa > Chordata > Actinopteri > Tetraodontiformes > Tetraodontidae > Tetraodon > Tetraodon nigroviridis. Next base: position 55,132 of record CAAE01007120.1, on the reverse strand, counting down.
AACATGGTGTGATCCCACAAGGAGCTGATGACCCCCTCAAAGATACACACACACACACACACACACACACACACACACACACACACACACACACACGTCACCTCTCACAGTTATATTTAGCTGGATGCAAAGGCAATTTCCAGTACGCACAACAGGAATTTTTTTCTGTTTTATTTCATTAAATAGCACAATATAAAGATTCTGACTCAGGGACGTGACAACAGATGGACTACTGACAGAAAATAGGTGGGAGAAGATGAAAATGGGTCCAACTAGAGATGGGGATGACACGTTAGCATGCTAGGTGAAGGTCTGAATCTTTTTCTGAACAATAAAGCTGACAACCCTCTTCCTTTGGCTTCTATGGGCCAGAATAAATAGGTCATCGAGCCACATGTCGCCCCTGGGCCTCAGTTTGCCCACATTTAAGCTAACGCCTTGAACAGTTCTGAGATTATTCCACATAAAAAAGACACTTTTATCCAATTTGAGTTGATTTTGAATGCTCAAATTGTGTTTGGGGAATCTCCATCCATCTGTCTATCCACCGTGTGCCTTTTTCACCACTAATGGGGTCGCGCTGGTGCCTGTCGCAGCCTCGGGCGAGAGCCAGGGGACCCTGCATCCACACCTCTTTCGCACCTAAGCTCAGCTCGGATTCAGACCTTTTCCAAATGACGTCTCGACTGTGAACTGCAGGAGGAAGCGTGAGAACCCCGAAAGAAGCCACGCAGGCAAGGAAAGAACAAAAGAACAAAAAAACAGCCCCCGGACCCTGGTGGCCCCAGCGGAACCTCGGGGCCAACTTCTGCAGCGGAACACTACAGACGCTGAAGGCCTGTGTTCTTTGGTGTTACTTTGTTCATTAGAAATTTTAAAAAAGGACCCAAAGCAAATAATTTCATTGCTCGAGTGTGGATTGACTCGTGGTTTTAGTTTTCACACATTTTCTGTTAGAAAATGTGGTATTTAGGGTTAGTTTAACTTGGCCCAGATTAGGAGGAAACTCCAGCTATTTTCATAATCAGAACACAAAACAGTTGCAGTTGAGATATCACACAGACCCAGCAGAGGGCCTGTGCATGATCCTCCCCCAACACACACACACGCACACACACACACACACACACAGATGCACTGTGACAAAAATCTTCTCATCTGCTGGTTTTCGTGTCTGTTTGTCTGAACGGCTTCAACAGGTTGGAAACACACTCCCAACATTCATTTGTTGGCAGAACTTTACAGTCCCCTGATACAGACATCAGAGAAGCAGAGCCGCTTCTCATCTTCCTCAGCAAACCAATTTTTAATGAGGTTATACACACACACACACACACACACACACACACACACACACTTAGTTGGCGGTACTGAGCCATGCTTACATGTGGTGGAAAGGCGAAAGGCTCCAAAAAACCTTTCCTAACTCTGGTTTCAGGCGTTTTAGGAGCAATAATGACTTTAAGGCTGCAGACGTGCAGGTGCGCTACTCCCGATCTCTACCAAACATTTTCCATACTCAAAGATTCTACATCCAACGGAAGATTTCAGCACACTGTCTGTGTTGCTACAGCAGGAGGTCGCCTTGGCAACCCAGCCCCTGGTTGAGATTCTCATGATTCCAGGCCTGGGAAGCAATGATGGGACACGAGGACCGAGAAAATCAGGGTGCAAATCTGGCCCCAGCCAGACGCTTGTTTTCTTTATTTTCCTTTATCCTATTTTTTCCTCCATTTAACCAGATTATGGATTTACAGGTCAGCGTTCACACAAGAAAACATGCGGTTTGATTGTATTCATCCCAAGTACTTACTGTTTTTCACATAGCTTTCTTTTATCATTGAATGTGTATTTTATTTTACTTTTTAAATGATTTTTTCTGCCATCTCTTCACCTTTCCACTCCATTTCACTAGCCAAATTTTAATCTGTCACTTAGTTAATAAAAAGGTGTATTTTCCAATATTTGGTCTGCCTAACTATAGGCTTACAAGGATATTGTAATATTTTTAGTATCTTTTCTTTTACTTACTACGAGCAACTCTTAATTTGATTTTTGTTTTTTTGTTTTTGGGGTTTTTTTTTTTTTTTAGGTTTTTAGAGCTTGAAAAGAAAGCTGACGACCCTCTGGTGACCACCAAGGTCATTAGCGTGCTAATGCTCCACCAGGGCTATATTTTCAAGCTCTGCCCTCAGGGAGTTTAGAACTGAAAAGCTTTCTGGAGGGGAGGAGAAACGTCAGTCAAGAAACCTAAACAAGTCCAGCCGAACGCAGGGATCTAACTTTGGCCATGCGAGTGTCTCACCCAGGACCTGAGCCTGACCCCGACCCCGCCCTAAGCCGATTCTACCTCCGCCATGGAACCAGATCCGAACCCTTAAAAGGGCTTTTTAAGTTGTGAGGACCAGCCAGATGCAGGTTGGGATTCAGATTTCACTTTCAGAATCCATTTGGGTCCATTTGAAAACGTGTTTAACGTCAGAGACATTTATTCCACTTCTTCTTCTGTTTTTAATGACGCTGGTTTATGTTGCTGTGGAAACGCCACGGCTACAGAGCCTTGCTGGCTTTGCAATCGCCTCAGTCCTGTTGAAGGTGAAAGGATGGGGCACACTGACGTGCACACGGGCAGCACAGCCTTGATGGACCTGCTCCATGCACCGTTTCCATTCGTTTTTTTATTTTGCAATACTTGGAAAAAAAATACTTGGATGGCCTCTCCTTGTTAGCCTGGTCCTGCTCAAGGTTTCTCCCTGTTAAAAGGGAGTTTTTCCTGCCACTGTGCTGACCGGGGGGTTCAGGCTCTGGGTTTCTGCCTCTGTGAAGCACCTGGAGACTATTTTATTGTAAAAGGCGCTATAGAAATCAAACTGGATTGGACTGGATCCAGGCTGGTCTTTCTCAGGAGGCTGATGAATGGTTCCCATCCTGGGCTGAAGCTTCTAAATCCAGGATTCTGCCCGATGGAGGACCGTCCTGGAGGACCTGAACCTACTCACTGCCCCGCCTTCCATCTGACCCCCAACCAGCAGGTCTGGTGCAGGTCTGTCCTCACCCGGAGGGGGTGAGCTGGATGGCGAGGGCCCCAGGGAGGATCAGGTGGCCTCTGGAGATCCGGTTTCACCCCCCCGGGTCTCTGTCCAGGCTCTGCGCTGGTCCGCAGAGGCAGAATGAAAGTCTGGGCTCCTCTCTCAGGGTCCGGCTGTGGTATCAACAAACCGCTAGCATCCACCACCCTTTAGCAGCGGATGGGCGTGTCAGAGTGTCCCGGTCCCGGTAAACATCCAGGGCTGGTGCCTGTTTTCACCAGTCCAGCAGCTTTTAGCACCTACAGGCCACACTCACAGCAAAGGCGACAGGGCGTCCTCCAAGTTTGTCTTATCGGGACGTTTCTGTGACGTTTAAAGCCGCGTCGGTCGCCGTCCCCAGGTTTCTGTTCGCCGGCCGTGAGAATGAAGCAGTGCTGATATTGACTGACGCTGCACGGCGCTAATCCTGGATTTTCAAGCCCCTCTGCTCGGCGGCTTCAGATCTCATCCACGGTGACCTTCCGTCTGCTCTCATCTGTGCTGGTGGGAACGAGTCAGCAAATCAAACGCAGAACAAGATGGTGCGCCTGTGCACCTGCTGGTTGTGTAAAAATGGCCGTCCGCCACTCGTCTAGATAACAGTCGGTACAACACAAAGCTGCGGGTGGGTCCAGCTCAGCGTTTATTATTCGGATCAGCTCCCAGGAAACCGAATCTTCATCCCGGTTTGATCCAGGTCCACCTGACAGGTTTGGTGTGGTGTGCGGTCTCGATGGCCAGGCCGGCGAGTCGTCTGCACTGCCTGAACACGTCGCATCCATCTGCTTTATTTACGCTGGGAAATGCACCAAAAGTCCAAGAAGCTCACATGGATCGTGCTTTGGTGACGCTAAAGCTGCAGTTGAAGGTGGCCAGCGCCATGTGCTTCCAGAGACCAGCATCAACGCTGGGACTTTGTGGCCGCTTGATGCTGCAAATAACCAACATCTTTGCGTCAGAATTCAGTTTGATTCTGTAGATTCAGCTGTTATCAGTCAGAAACGTGTGTGAGAACGTGTCTGACAGGACGGCGCTGGACAGCGACCCCGGCCAGGGTGGCGCTGCTGGACGCTGTGGGAAAAGAGCGAAGGCGGAGGAGAACCAGCCTGCATGCCTGGAGAAGGATGAATGATCTGCTTTCATCTGGCTTCAAAGCTTTGGCAGCAAGCTGCCAGAGACATCCAAAGGGAAGGTGAGGAGCGTCTGATCCGGGCGGAGGCAGAAAACGAGACGACAGCCGCCGCTCCGCCGCTCCGACAGGAGCTTCTGATGTGTGTGAGGACGGATGTAGGTCAGGAGTGTTTGGAGAGCGAGAACAAGCCGCCTTAGAGGAGCAAATGTTGCTGAAATTAGAATTCAGTGGAGCCAAACTCCGGCGCTCAGGACTGACTGGCGAAGGACGCGGATGCAGATGACCCTGACCCTGACCCTGACCCTGACCCTGACCCTGACCCTGACCCTCCACCACAAACAGTCTCAGACACTTTTCCAACTTTTTAGGAAATAAATGGGTCAAAGCAGGGAGAGCGCGGCTCTGTGAGCTGTGGAGCCCCGCGCTCAGCCATGTTTGGAGTCATTTTTTAAAAACTGGGCCTCAGGCAGTGAAACCAGCCTGTAAACAGCCAAATTCTCCTCTCTGGAAACTGGACATCACCGATAACCACCAACGTTTTAGCCATCAAACGCTATCGCCGCTTTGAATAACTGTTCATTTATTCTGCGCATATTTTGCTTTAATGAATAATTCATGACTTAATAAAGCAGAAGAATAAAGGTTACAGCTTTAATTTAAGACCTGAATCACAGACTGGTGTCAAACTGGTGACGTTATGGCGTCATTTTAGCACAAAGGTGTAGCAGTTGCAGACTTCCCGTATTGGGAAATCCGGAATAACCTTGGATTTGTTCCTGCTGCTGAGAGAACGTCTACGATACGGATGAGTTTGGCAAGCAGAGAGGCGTTTTAAAGATTCATCACAGAAACAATTTGATGCGATGCGGCGGTAATTGCCTCTCGGGGGGCACCGGTGTGGTTGCACGCGGATCCCGACCTGCACATCCCAGGAGATTATTCAGGCTCCTGTCAGAGGAGATGACGGGATGATTAAAATGAGACGGAAACAGATAAACGAGAGGAGGGGAGAGCAGCAGAGAGGAAAAGAGGTGTCACAGACTGGGAGGTTAACCCAGTTGTAGACGCTTTGGTCAAGGATGGAAAGCAAAGAAGGAACTCCAGAAGGGATAAACGTATGGAGCCAAGCAGCCTTGCTCTGGATCCGTCACCTCTGGCTGCCTCCGACCCACTGCTGCTGTTTAAAACCGGCTCAGTTATCGGTTTAGTTTGGCTTTTAGACTGAAAGTGTTTCTGGCCTTGAACACAGTCCTCTGCATCTCCCTGAGCAAGGAGCTCTTCTCCAGCACGGCTGCTTGTCTGCTGCTCCCAAAGCCAGGATGAATCAACGCCCTTCTACACAGATCCGTGCAACCGGAGACGCAACCCACGCTTCAAATGAGAATCTGACGGTGAACAAACACCGCACATCGGCAGAATGGCCTCGCGGTCAGGAGAGACGTCGCCAGCCAGGCCTCCTGGTCGTGGAGACGAGCAGATGCAGCTTTGCCTCCTTCGGGCGCTCCTTCGCCATATTTTCGCAAACGCACCCCTTTTAATTTACATTTAGGACAAATTGCTCACTTGTCTTGGACAGAGATAAAACTGTTTCGTCCTTTAGCAGCAATAGCAATTTTGGAGCCGTGCTGCCCCATTTACCTTAGTCTCTATAGGAGCCAGATTCATTTCTAAGAGTTTGAAACCCTTTTAGTTTCAGCTGGAAACAACGATGAATGTGCACTAACCCTGCATATTTTGAGTTGTCCCTTTTTTAATTGTGTAGAATGAAACAGGAGCAGATAAGTGGTGCAACGTCGTCCTTTTTTTCAAGCGCGTGATAAGAAAAATTGTAAAAAGTTGAACATCAAGTATTCAATGCGCATAAAGTGACGTCTGAATCAATTATTTGATCAAAGCATTTGTCGGGAGGGCGTTCACAGGAGCGGCCATTACGCGTCAATTCCCACCCAGTCCTGGACTTTTCACATCGCTTCCGGTTTCCGGAGGCGAGACCTCCACCTGCGGGCTCGTCTTGCTCGTACTTTGAAAGTCTGGGCGGAAGCTGCGTGCGCAGCGCGCGCTTGACCGCGGCACATTGACCCACTTTCCGCGCGGACTCCGGCGACGGTTTGAATGGGCGGCGCGCGCGAGCGGAGCGCAGCGCAGCGCGTGCCGCGGCAGGAGTCGCGCGGAGCTTCGCCGTCCGGTCACAGCGCGAGGCGCAGCGCGCGGCTCGCCTCCAACTTTGGACGCGCGCGATGAGTTCCGCCGACGACAGCAGGAGCGCGAGGAGCGGCGAGCCGTCCCTGTTCGCCGTGCACACCTACCGGCTGCTGGCGGCCGCCATCGGCGCCATCGGCGTGCTGGGCTTCTGCAACAACCTGGCGGTGGCGGCGCTGTACTGGCGCTTCCGGCGGCTGCGGACGCCCACCAACCTGCTGCTGCTCAACATCAGCCTGAGCGACCTGCTGGTGTCGCTGCTCGGGGTCAACTTCACCTTTGCCGCGTGCGTGCAGGGGCGCTGGACCTGGAACCAGGCCACGTGCGTCTGGGACGGTTTCAGCAACAGCCTGTTCGGTGAGAGCGCGCGGCCAGTCCGTGTGTGCCGGGTGGTCTTTGGGGGCCAAACCGGTGGGCGCGGGCGAGAGAGGAGCCGCGGTCCCCTGGGGACCCTCCAGGGCTCCGACATACTCCTCCTCGCGCTCCGCCGGTTTTTGCTGCGCGTGCACCCCCAAACACTTGCTGTTGTTTACTACGAGGTACCCTGCCCCCTGTGGCGTCACAGCTCGTGGGCGGGCTCCGGGGTCACCTTGGTGGGCTGGCGCTGCCGTGGCGGGGAATCGTGCACGCTGGCGGTGGGATTCATCACCGGGGCGGGGCCACGAGCCACCGCCATCGCGCCCACCTTCAGGTCGATGTTCTTCCTTCTACCAACGTCCTCCAAGGTCACGGAGGTTAGCGGTCCTGCTTCCTCCTCGTTAGCCTGGTCCTGCTCCGGGTTTCTCCCTGTTAAAGGGGCCTTTCCCTGCTGACCTGGGGGTTCCGGCTCCGGGTTTCTCCCTGTTAAAGGGGCCTTTCCCTGCTGACCTGGGGGTTCCGGCTCCGGGTTTCTGCCTCCGTAAGGCACCCAGAGGCCATGTGATGGCGAGAGGCGCCTCACCGCTCCCCCTCCACCCTTTCTCTCTGTCCTCCGTCCTGTTCCACCTTTCCGTAGGCGCAATCGTAAGCTGGTCCAGGACAGTCGTCCTTGTCCTTCAGTCCCCTGCTGCTGCGTCTAATCTGTGAGTGGAAATGGTCCCAACCTCACCCCGGTTTGGCTGTGGTGTGTGTGTGTGTGTGTGAGAGAGAGAGAATTTACAGTCTAAGCTAACGGACAGTTTGGAGGACGTTAAAGAACTGGTCACAGACAAACTTGCTGTGCCTCTGAGGCCCTGCAGGCGTAGCCGTGGTAACCAGGTTAGGTTGCTACAACAGCCGCTAGCCGCGGACATTCTTCTGTTTGGGGCTCCGTGCACTGATGCAAAGTAGATTATATTAGTCAGCGAGTATTTTAGCAATGTTTCTGGAAATAATGGAGTCTTTTTTATTTATTTATCTAACTTTATGAAAAAGCATCCGTAACCTTCTGGTTCCGTGAAACATGCTTAAAATGATTTTGAAGCTAAGCTAGGCTTTAACAAACTCACCACAGCCCTTTATTTCCCTGGATTATTATTATTTTTTAAAATATAATTAGCTGAAGCAAAAATTTGAGAACGTGCTGGCTAGCAGATTAGCCGCCGCATTGATAAAAGCGGTGAACCAGCCTTCCCACAGCGCTCTAACTAAAGTGTGCTAGCTAGCTAGCTAGCTAGCAGATTCTCTCAGTCAGCATCACACTGGT
>CAAE01007120.1:16426-31084 GCA_000180735.1 Tetraodon nigroviridis | reverse complement strand
CAAGAAACCTAAACAAGTCAGCCGAACGCAGGGATGTAACTTTGGCCATGCGAGTGTCTCACCCAGGACCTGAGCCTGACCCCGACCCCGCCCTAAGCCGATTCTACCTCCGCCATGGAACCAGATCCGAACCCTTAAAAGGGCTTTTTAAGTTGTGAGGACCAGCCAGATGCAGGTTGGGATTCAGATTTCACTTTCAGAATCAATTTGGGTCCATTTGAAAACGTGTTTAACGTCAGAGACATTTATTCCACTTCTTCTTCTGTTTTTAATGACGCTGGTTTATGTTGCTGTGGAAACGCCACGGCTACAGAGCCTTGCTGGCTTTGCAATCGCCTCAGTCCTGTTGAAGGTGAAAGGATGGGGCACACTGACGTGCACACGGGCAGCACAGCCTTGATGGACCTGCTCCATGCACCGTTTCCATTCGTTTTTTTATTTTGCAATACTTGGAAAAAAAATACTTGGATGGCCTCTCCTTGTTAGCCTGGTCCTGCTCAAGGTTTCTCCCTGTTAAAAGGGAGTTTTTCCTTACCACTGTGCTGACCGGGGGGTTCAGGCTCTGGGTTTCTGCCTCTGTGAAGCACCTGGAGACTATTTTATTGTAAAAGGCGCTATAGAAATCAAACTGGATTGGACTGGATCCAGGCTGGTCTTTCTCAGGAGGCTGATGAATGGTTCCCATCCTGGGCTGAAGCTTCTAAATCCAGGAAGTCTGGATTCTGCCCGATGGAGGACCGTCCTGGAGGACCTGAACCTACTCACTGCCCCGCCTTCCATCTGACCCCCAACCAGCAGGTCTGGTGCAGGTCTGTCCTCACCCGGAGGGGGTGAGCTGGATGGCGAGGGCCCCAGGGAGGATCAGGTGGCCTCTGGAGATCCGGTTTCACCCCCCCGGGTCTCTGTCCAGGCTCTGCGCTGGTCCGCAGAGGCAGAATGAAAGTCTGGGCTCCTCTCTCAGGGTCCGGCTGTGGTATCAACAAACCGCTAGCATCCACCACCCTTTAGCAGCGGATGGGCGTGTCAGAGTGTCCCGGTCCCGGTAAACATCCAGGGCTGGTGCCTGTTTTCACCAGTCCAGCAGCTTTTAGCACCTACAGGCCACACTCACAGCAAAGGCGACAGGGCGTCCTCCAAGTTTGTCTTATCGGGACGTTTCTGTGACGTTTAAAGCCGCGTCGGTCGCCGTCCCCAGGTTTCTGTTCGCCGGCCGTGAGAATGAAGCAGTGCTGATATTGACTGACGCTGCACGGCGCTAATCCTGGATTTTCAAGCCCCTGTGCTCGGCGGCTTCAGATCTCATCCACGGTGACCTTCCGTCTGCTCTCATCTGTGCTGGTGGGAACGAGTCAGCAAATCAAACGCAGAACAAGATGGTGCGCCTGTGCACCTGCTGGTTGTGTAAAAATGGCCGTCCGCCACTCGTCTAGATAACAGTCGGTACAACACGAAGCTGCGGGTGGGTCCAGCTCAGCGTTTATTATTCGGATCAGCTCCCAGGAAACCGAATCTTCATCCCGGTTTGATCCAGGTCCACCTGACAGGTTTGGTGTGGTGTGTGGTCTCGATGGCCAGGCCGGCGAGTCGTCTGCACTGCCTGAACACGTCGCATCCATCTGCTTTATTTACGCTGGGAAATGCACCAAAAGTCCAAGAAGCTCACATGGATCGTGCTTTGGTGACGCTAAAGCCGCAGTTGAAGGTGGCCAGCGCCATGTGCTTCCAGAGACCGATCAGCATCAACGCTGGGACTTTGTGGCCGCTTGATGCTGCAAATAACCAACATCTTTGCGTCAGAATTCAGTTCGATTCTGCAGATTTGGCTGTTATCAGTCAGAAACGTGTGTGAGAGCGTGTCTGACAGGACGGCGCTGGACAGCGACCCCGGCCAAGGTGGCGCTGCTGGACGCTGTGGGAAAAGAGCGAAGGCGGAGGAGAACCAGCCTGCATGCCTGGAGAAGGATGAATGATCTGCTTTCATCTGGCTTCAAAGCTTTTGCAGCAAGCTGCCAGAGACATCCAAAGGGAAGGTGAGGAGCGTCTGATCCGGGCGGAGGCAGAAAACGAGACGACAGCCGCCGTCCGCCGCTCCGACAGGAGCTTCTGATGTGTGTGAGGACGGATGTAGGTCAGGAGTGTTTGGAGAGCGAGAACAAGCTGCCTTAGAGGAGCAAATGTTGCTGAAATTAGAATTCAGTGGAGCCAAACTCCGGCGCTCAGGACTGACTGGCGAAGGACGCGGATGCAGATGACCCTGACCCTGACCCTGACCCTGACCCTGACCCTCACCCTGACCCTGACCCTGACCCTGACCCTGACCCTGACCCTCACACCTGACCCTCACCCTGACCCTGACCCTGACACTGACCCTGACCCTGACCCTGACCCTGACCCTCACCCTGACCCTCCACCACAAACAGTCTCAGACACTTTTCCAACTTTTTAGGAAATAAATGGGTCAAAGCAGGGAGAGCGCGGCTCTGTGAGCTGTGGAGCCCCGCGCTCAGCCATGTTTGGGGTCATTTTTTAAAAACTGGGCCTCAGGCAGTGAAACCAGCCTGTAAACAGCCAAATTCTCCTCTCTGGAAACTGGACATCACCGATAACCACCGACGTTTTAGCCATCAAACGCTATCGCCGCTTTGAATAACTGTTCATTTATTCTGCGCATATTTTGCTTTAATGAATAATTCATGACTTAATAAAGCAGAAGAATAAAGGTTACAGCTTTAATTTAAGACCTGAATCACAGACTGGTGTCAAACTGGTGACGTTATGGCGTCATTTTAGCACAAAGGTGTAGCAGTTGCAGACTTCCCGTATTGGGAAATCCGGAATAACCTTGGATTTGTTCCTGCTGCTGAGAGAACGTCTACGATACGGATGAGTTTGGCAAGCGGAGAGGCGTTTTAAAGATTCATCACAGAAACAATTTGATGCGATGCGGCGGTAATTGCCTCTCGGGGGGCACCGGTGTGGTTGCACGCGGATCCCGACCTGCACATCCCAGGAGATTATTCAGGCTCCTGTCAGAGGAGATGACGGGATGATTAAAATGAGACGGAAACAGATAAACGAGAGGAGGGGAGAGCAGCAGAGAGGAAAAGAGGTGTCACAGACTGGGAGGTTAACCCAGTTGTAGACGCTTTGGTCAAGGATGGAAAGCAAAGAAGGAACTCCAGAAGGGATAAACGTATGGAGCCAAGCAGCCTTGCTCTGGATCCGTCACCTCTGGCTGCCTCCGACCCACTGCTGCTGTTTAAAACCGGCTCAGTTATCGGTTTAGTTTGGCTTTTAGACTGAAAGTGTTTCTGGCCTTGAACACAGTCCTCTGCATCTCCCTGAGCAAGGAGCTCTTCTCCAGCACGGCCGCTTGTCTGCTGCTCCCAAAGCCAGGATGAATCAACGCCCTTCTACACAGATCCGTGCAACCGGAGACGCAACCCACGCTTCAAATGAGAATCTGACGGTGAACAAACACCGCACATCGGCAGAATGGCCTCGCGGTCAGGAGAGACGTCGCCAGCCAGGCCTCCTGGTCGTGGAGACGAGCAGATGCAGCTTTGCCTCTTCGGGCGCTCCTTCACCATATTTTCGCAAACGCACCCCTTTTAACTTACATTTAGGACAAATTGCTCACTTGTCTTGGACAGAGATAAAACTGTTTTGTCCTTTAGCAGCAATAGCAATTTTGGAGCCGTGCTGCCCCATTTACCTTAGTCTCTATAGGAGCCAGATTCTAAGAGTTTGAAACCCTTTTAGTTTCAGCTGGAAACAACGATGAATGTGCACTAACCCTGCATATTTTGAGTTGTCCCTTTTTTAATTGTGTAGAATGAAACAGGAGCAGATAAGTGGTGCAACGTCTCCTTTTTTCAAGCGCGTGATAAAAAAAATTGGAAAAAGTTGAACATCAAGTATTCAATGCGCATAAAGTGACGTCTGAATCAATTATTGGATCAAAGCATTTGTCGGGAGGGCGTTCACAGGAGCGGCCATTACGCGTCAATTCCCACCCAGTCCTGGACTTTTCACATCGCTTCCGGTTTCCGGAGGCGAGACCTCCACTGCGGGCTCGTCTTGCTCGTACTTTGAAAGTCTGGGCGGAAGCTGCGTGCGCAGCGCGCGCTTGACCGCGGCACATTGACCCACTTTCCGCGCGGACTCCGGCGACGGTTTGAATGGGCGGCGCGCGCGAGCGGAGCGCAGCGCACGCGGTGCCGCGGCAGGAGTCGCGCGGAGTTCGCCGTCCGGTCACAGCGCGAGGCGCAGCGCGCCGGCTCGCCTCCAACTTTGGACGCGCGCGATGAGTTCCGCCGACGACAGCAGGAGCGCGAGGAGCGGCGAGCCGTCCCTGTTCGCCGTGCACACCTACCGGCTGCTGGCGGCGCGCCATCGGCGCCATCGGCGTGCTGGGCTTCTGCAACAACCTGGCGGTGGCGGCGCTGTACTGGCGCTTCCGGCGGCTGCGGACGCCCACCAACCTGCTGCTGCTCAACATCAGCCTGAGCGACCTGCTGGTGTCGCTGCTCGGGGTCAACTTCACCTTTGCCGCGTGCGTGCAGGGGCGCTGGACCTGGAACCAGGCCACGTGCGTCTGGGACGGTTTCAGCAACAGCCTGTTCGGTGAGAGCGCGCGGCCAGTCCGTGTGTGCCGGGTGGTCTTTGGGGGCCAAACCGGTGGGCGCGGGCGAGAGAGGAGCCGCGGTCCCCTGGGGACCCTCCAGGGCTCCGACATACTCCTCCTCGCGCTCCGCCGGTTTTTGCTGCGCGTGCACCCCCAAACACTTGTTGTTGTTTACTACGAGGTACCCTGCCCCCTGTGGCGTCACAGCTCGTGGGCGGGCTCCGGGGTCACCTTGGTGGGCTGGCGCTGCCGTGGCGGGGAATCGTGCACGCTGGCGGTGGGATTCATCACCGGGGCGGGGCCACGAGCCACCGCCATCGCGCCCACCTTCAGGTCGATGTTCTTCCTTCTACCAACGTCCTCCAAGGTCACGGAGGTTAGCGGTCCTGCTTCCTCCTCGTTAGCCTGGTCCGGCTCCGGGTTTCTCCCTGTTAAAGGGGCCTTTCCCTGCTGACCTGGGGGTTCCGGCTCCGGGTTTCTCCCTGTTAAAGGGGCCTTTCCCTGCTGACCTGGGGGTTCCGGCTCCGGGTTTCTGCCTCCGTAAGGCACCCAGAGGCCATGTGATGGCGAGAGGCGCCTCACCGCTCCCCCTCCACCCTTTCTCTCTGTCCTCCGTCCTGTTCCACCTTTCCGTAGGCGCAATCGTAAGCTGGTCCAGGACAGTCGTCCTTGTCCTTCAGTCCCCTGCTGCTGCGTCTAATCTGTGAGTGGAAATGGTCCCAACCTCACCCCGGTTTGGCTGTGGTGTGTGTGTGTGTGTGTGTGTGTGTGTGTGTGTGTGAGAGAGAGAGAATTTACAGTCTAAGCTAACGGACAGTTTGGAGGACGTTAAAGAACTGGTCACAGACAAACTTGCTGTGCCTCTGAGGCCCTGCAGGCGTAGCCGTGGTAACCAGGTTAGGTTGCTACAACAGCCGCTAGCCGCGGACATTCTTCTGTTTGGGGCTCCGTGCACTGATGCAAAGTAGATTATATTAGTCAGCGAGTATTTTAGCAATGTTTCTGGAAATAATGGAGTCTTTTTTATTTATTTATCTAACTTTATGAAAAAGCATCCGTAACCTTCTGGTTCCGTGAAACATGCTTAAAATGATTTTGAAGCTAAGCTAGGCTTTAACAAACTCACCACAGCCCTTTATTTCCCTGGATTATTATTATTTTTTAAAATATAATTAGCTGAAGCAAAAATTTGAGAACGTGCTGGCTAGCAGATTAGCCGCCGCATTGATAAAAGCGGTGAACCAGCCTTCCCACAGCGCTCTAACTAAAGTGTGCTAGCTAGCTAGCTAGCTAGCAGATTCTCTCAGTCAGCATCACACTGGTTTCTGTTCATTGCTGCTAATTATCGTTAGCTTAGCTGCTGTTTCTGCTCCGCTCGGAGGGGTTTTAGCGGAGACCAGATGTTTCCTGTGGAGGTGGTGCTGCAGCAGCAGCGTTGGGCTATTTTGCTAGGCTAACTGCAGCGTCCAGTAGACACACGGAACTCTGTTTTCCTTTGTTTTTAGTGTTAAATTCTTGCGATCCTCAAGGACGCATCAGAAACAGAAATGTCGATCTGTGCCGAACGACTCCTGATCCAGATGCTGATCCAGATCCTGCTCCCATCCCTCTGCCCCCCCCTCCACCAGGCATTGTTTCCATCATGACCCTGGCCGCCCTGGCCTACGAGCGCTACATCCGCGTGGTCCACGCCCAGGTGGTAGACTTCCCCTGGGCGTGGCGGGCCATCGGCCACATCTGGCTCTACTCGCTGGCCTGGACCGGAGCCCCGCTCCTGGGCTGGAACCGCTACACCCTGGAGATCCACCGGCTGGGCTGCTCTCTGGACTGGGCCTCCAAGGACCCCAACGACGCCTCCTTCATCCTCCTCTTCCTCCTGGCCTGTTTCTTCGTCCCGGTGGGCATCATGATCTACTGCTACGGGAACATCCTCTACGCCGTTCACATGGTGAGTCCGCGCTCACACACCGCTGCGAATCCTCCACCTTATGGCCTGAAGGGGGATTTTTCCGGTTTAACCCTGACCGACTTTGGCTCTCTCAAGGTTGCTAAAGTCCAATGTTTCCCATGTTGAAGCTACATCTGTTTTTTCCAGATCTGAATCCTTTGTTTTTGGAGTAAATGGACTTTTGACCTCTCACACACCTCTCACTGTCCGTCACAAGTGCACGTTCACGTTCACGCAGCAGCCTGCAGACCAACCAGTCGCACACTGATTTACCCATAAAGAAACCCTAAAATGTTTTGACTAGACTCAGTTTGGTTGCCAGGTAACTGAAAGTCAAGTAAATAATATATGTGTGTTTTAGTTCAGATAACAAGCACATACTTTTCTTCTCATCCCATTTTAGGTCAGGTTAGCTGCTTTTAGCACTAGTCCGTGCACACTCAAACTTCATTTTAACGAAGAGAAACTCCCGACCTTTGCTCCACCTTCCTCTTTTTAGACTCCATTATCATAATTTGCTCCTTTGCCTTCAGGGTGTTTTTGCACCTGGTGGATAGCGCTGAGAGAACCACGGCGTTAGCGGTGCAAGCCTTCTCCTCCCATGTGAAGGAAGAGCGCGCTGCGTGCTGCACCAGGCCACGGCGTCTCTGCGCATTTGATCAATTTATGGTGATTTAAAAAAAAAAAAAAAACGGGACTGTCAGCGTGTGGAAGCTGTTTGTGTTTGTGAAACGCTTCCCAGTCGCCTCGTGTCAGGAACCATGAGTTCTGGGGCCATTTTGCTTCATCAGGAACTTTTCGGCATTTAGGGTAAAGAATTGTGCGGTCACTAGAGGGCGCCAAACATGATCGTAATCTTCAGCAAATCTCCGGGCAAACTACGGCCCGGGGGCCACATGTGGACTGTTAAGGTTTTTACTCTGGTCTGTCTAACTGAAAATAATTATATTTAACCTTATTAATGTTGTATTTTCCCTGCAGTTCTCACGTTTTTCCACTAGATGACGCACTCTAGACACATTGACCTTGGGTTAGGCGCGGCATCGTTTGCGCTTTACTCTTCACCGATCAACCATTGTATGCCTGAGACTAGCGTTTTTTTTAAGGGGGAACATTTGGGGCTTTTCAACAAAGCATGCTAACTATGCTACACGGCTTCTGCTGAAACTATAAACAAGACTCTCGTGTAAAAAATGCGTTGTAAAGTGGTTTTTTTTAAGGAACCTTACGTTTTAAACGTTATTTCTGTTTAGAGGTGCACGGGTGCGCGTACGTACTCAAAATATCAATGCGCATCAGAGCAAATGTATCGCGCTGACCAGTGTGTTGATAGAAAGCTAACTAGCTAAAAGTTGTATGGTGAAGACTGAGCAGGCTCCCCAGGTGACGTGGAGGACACGGTGATGGTGCTGCTTGTATTCTCTCCTCCTTTGCACCTTCAGGAGGAGGTGGGGACCTCCAGGAGGCGCAGACATCATCTTCTTCTCCTCTCTCTGTTGTAGATCCGCTCCATCCAGGACCTCCAGACCGTTCAGATCATCAAGATCCTGCGCTACGAGAAGAAAGTCTCCGTGATGTTTTTCCTGATGATCTCCTGCTTCCTGCTGTGCTGGACGCCGTACGCTGTCGTCTCGATGATGGTGGCCTTCGGCAGGAAGAGCATGGTGTCTCCAACGGTGGCCATCATTCCCTCGTTCTTCGCCAAGTCCAGCACAGCCTACAACCCCGTCATCTACGTCTTCATGAGCAGAAAGGTTTGTTTTCTGACGGCGGCACTAACGGTCGACTTACGGTCCTGAAAATCTGCTAATCATGAAGCTAATCCTGCCGATCAGCGCTAACTCAGCGGGGGCTGATGCTGCTTTTGTCTTGGGACGCTTTTACTGTGTCTTGAGTGTCTTTGGTTGCCATCGCTGCGATTTGCGCCAAAATGAGCCTCCTGTCCCGCTTCCCCCGCAGTTCCGGCGCTGTCTGCTGCAGCTGCTCTGCTCCCGCCTCTCTTGGCTGCAGCGCGGCCTCAAAGAGCGGCCTCTCGCCCCGGTGCAGCGCCCCATCCGGCCCATCGTGGTGTCCCGGCCGTGCGGCAAAGGCACCCGACCCAAGAAGAAGGTGACCTTCAGCTCCTCCTCCATCGTCTTCATCATCACCAGTGATGACTTCCGCCAGCTGGACGTGACCTCCAGAGCCGGCGACTCTGCGGACGTCAACGCCATCCAGGTGAGGCCGCTGTGAGGCCCCACGTCTCCTCCGCCCCCCAAGGGCCTGAACAGACTGTCGGACGGGCTCCCGGCTGACATCCTCTTGTAACATGAGCTGTGGTGTAGCGCCAGTCATGATGTAGCGGGCAGATAGCGATGCGTGTGTGTGTGTTAGCTTAAACACTTGTGAGTCCCGCCCTGGCCCGGCCTCCAGCAGGACTGGGTAGTGAGTCCGGTGTTCCTGCGGACCAGAGTGCAATCGAAGGTGATTCTTCTGGTTGGTCGCCGACTGGGGGTGTGTTAAATGGAAGAACACGCCTCGGATCCTCGGCCAGGAAGCAGAATAAATCAGACTGGCATTGTTGTGTGTGCATTCAATAAAGAGACCCTATTTTAAGCTATCTAGCCTGTGTACTCTGTGTTCGGACCTAAATCTCTCTGCTGAGAGCGTTTGCTGAGAAATGACATTTGATTTATATGCATGAGGGCGATGGGAGCGTAATTAGATGAGACGAGACGAGAACGGGACCCCAATGTGCTCCAGAGAATCCGTCCATAACTTCCTGGGCTGTCAGCTATGAATAGATTTGATGAATAGATTCAGTCCTCGTTCGTCGAGGACGTTTTATCCGAGCGTTCGGTCGTTATCCGAGCGTTCGTAAAAACACTTGTTTCCTCTCTGATGACATCCACCACACTGACTCGTGTCTGTGTAAGAGACATTTGTGGCTACGTGCGAGCAGAAGGTCAACGAAGGCAGCGTAGTAGCTCCGACTCAGCAGGCTCCTCCATGGCTGTGACCTCAAGTCTCGGCAGCTCCCCCTAATGGTTGCCAGGTGACACTGAAAATAAGTGGTAAAAGAAACAAAGACACTAATACCAACACAGACAACTACTGCATGTATTTATTGTTTGCTAGGATATTCAGTTTCGTCAGTAACATCATCAGAAAACATCATATGGTGTAAAAATAACCCAGTTTGACGGATTAAACACTCACTGATGGCGTTCTTGGGTTAACTGACACTAATGAATTAAACTAGCCAGCCAGGCTCATTTTTCCGAGCTTTCGCTCGAACTCTAATTCCACTTCTGGCAATCTGGTGGTGAGCGACGGGCGGCGGCGCTCAGGCTGGCCTCCAGGCCATCAGTCTGCTCCACAGCTGTTCAGCCGGCCTGACGAGCTGGTTGACATCCGGAGGGTTTTTAGCCAGCAGGCAGGAGAGCCCCACCGCTGCTCCTGTAGCGCCCAACAACAGGCCCCCGTTAATCACCTGTGGAGAAGGAAACGCCTTCACATCCGCAGCTCATGGGAATTTGGGTGGCGGGAGCATCGCTCAAGGACTTTCAAGGCATCAGCAGCTGGACAGTTTTAATATTTGATAAGTGAGAAGTGATGGATTCGCAAGGTGGCCTAGCCTCACTGAAGACCCTCCAGAGTGCTAACCCTAGCTGCTACAGGTCAAACAGCTTAACAATCAGTCTTCAGACAGAAGTCAAATAATGTACCAAATGTCCACCAGTGTTGGACCTCCACAGTGGACCGTCCTCACTTAAAAACGGGTTCTTTTGCCCATTTCTTCCCAAATGAACTATTTTTTCCGGCCCCCAGCCAAATAAAGAGCGTTGTCAGCTGGATTGGTTAGAAAAAGGCTAGACCCCCTTTAGTTAGCATGCTAACATGTCCTCTCGGGAAAGTGGGGCCAAACATCATTTGGAGCTTCCGGCTCGTTCATCAAGAGCTAAAACCCAATGTGGCCCCTCAGGCTAAATTACTGCCCAGCCCTGGTCCAGGAAGTCCGCCGCATATCCGAGTCATTCTACAACATCCCGGGAGACGACAAGAATGGACTATTTTCCGTCTTACTTTGTTTTGCCAGTGCCAGCGCTCCACTGCTTCATGGTACGGAGTTCGAGTGAAGGTGACCTGTGGAGGACGAAAACACGGCTGAGACGGCGGCGAAAGCCCAGGAAGGTGATGGCGATTCGGCTGGAACTGTCACTCACCATTGTGTAAAGAGGGATTACCGCCTTCGGCATGACGGCGTACAGGAGGTTATCGAGACGTTTCCGGAAGAGGAACCACCGGGAGTTGACGTGAGCTCGCATCTGATGAAGATCAACGAAGAGGAGGTCAACGCTTCTCACTGGTCATCTGTGAGCACTCAGAGCCCGCTAACGCACAGGGGGCCGCTAGCTAAACAATCACATCATTTCCAATTGCTGGCCAGCTTGAAATGTGGTTATTATTGTCTCTATTACAACTAAGCTGGGACTCTAAAGGGTAATAATGCTGTAATAACACTGGAACTCTTCATTACTTCAATGTAGTTGTACATGGCCAGGTCTGCAATGGCGTGGTCGTCCGGGACCCGCACCCTTGTGTACTCAGGAAGTACCACACCTGCAAAGAGAGCGCAGAAACACCTCTGTTTGTAACGATCACTCCATCCTTTGAA
Organism: Tetraodon nigroviridis; assembly: GCA_000180735.1. Lineage (NCBI taxonomy): Eukaryota > Metazoa > Chordata > Actinopteri > Tetraodontiformes > Tetraodontidae > Tetraodon > Tetraodon nigroviridis. The sequence goes on along the minus strand of CAAE01007120.1, from coordinate 19,852 downwards.
TGAGGCATTGGGTGAAGGAGCACTCACTCAAATCCTCCTCGAAGCGTTCCATCATTTCATCCAAAACGATGCAGTCCTCGAAGCCCTGCAAAGCACCAGCGCCTCAGTCCCAGGCCCCCTCCCTCCCTCTCTCCCTCAGGCGGTACTCACGGCGTTCATCCCCTGCCCGTAGAAGGGCACCACGGCGTGGGCCGCGTCGCCCATGAGCACGCATTTGTCCCCGATGTGGTAGGGGGAGCACTTGACCGACACCATGGCCTGCGCGGGCAGCCGGAAGTAGTCCCTCCTCAGGGCGTCCCTGCGGGCGACCCCGGACGGAAAGACAGACTCTCAACTCGCAGGTGATGCGCAGCCAGGCAGGAAGTAAACAAAGCGAGGCGCTGACGCACGTCTGGTTATTTCTGTGTTAGCACGCCGGATAACGTTAGCGCGGACAGGGGTGACAGGAGCCCGAGGCGCTGCGCCGCCTAGCCTGCTCTGTCTGCGCGCCACCAACACAAGCTTCACCTCCAATGAATGTCTGCAGTCTGCAGACACGTGGCAGTGGACGTCCTCCAGAAGACGGGAGGACGGGAGGACGGGAAATGAAAGGGTTTTTGACAGGGTGTGAGGGGCGAGAACAGAGGCGAGAGAAGCACTTACGCGCCTATCAGCGGTATGGTGTCGGGAAAGTGTTTGTGGAAAAAGGCCATGACCTCCTCCCCTGTGGTGATCTTCTCAAACTCCTCGAAGGGCATGAAGAGGGTGCAGGTGAACGTCTTGTCCTGATGGAGAGAAGCAGAACGGTTGAAGGTCTAACTGGAGAAAGGAGGCGAGCAGCTAGACCTTTGCACCATCTTTGTTACCATGGCATCCACAGTGTGTGTGTGTGTGTGTGTGTGTGTGTTTCCCCTGAAGCAGGACAGGATGTGACCAGTGTGACGCTGGTCTGTCCTGCTGCCGAGTCAGTCAAGCTTAAACAAAAAAGGACGATAAAGATGGAAAAGTGGGAACCTCTGACCGAAGCGCTGCTGCACATAAGCCGCCGCCGGCAACTAATTAGCTCTGTGAGGACGCCCCAGAGGTCAACGACGCCTTCGAGGGGATCTGGCTTCGGGATAGAGAGAAGCGAAGGGAGGGAGGAGCCAGAGGACGGAGTGTGGACGCTGCACTCACCAGGTTGGGCAGAGCGATCATCATGAACGTGTTCCTGGGCCAGATGTGCAGGTAGTTCGGCTTCATGGCAAACTGGAAGGAGGAGGCAGGAAGTCATCATCGTTCGCCTGGAAATTCCTCCTCAAACTAAGCCTCCAACACAGGTTTGATAGAGCAGACTTATCAGAGCTCACGGAGGTCTGATTTAGATCCAGATCATGGAAAAACAAGGGAAATCATTTGACGAAAGCTGTAAAAAGCAGCTTCTCCTCTGTCTTGTTTCTGTTTTAAAACCCCACCACACTGGAGCTTCTGCACGTGATAGTTACACTCCTAACACGTCGTAGCAGCTGGTACTTTAGTTTTACTATTTTAGTATTTAGAGTTTTAGTTCCAGTATTTAGTATTTTAGTATTTTAGTTTTAGTATTTTCTATCTATCTATCTATCTATCTATCTATCTATCTATCTATCTATCTATCTATCTATCTATCTATCTATCTATCTATCCATCTATCTATCTATCTATCTATCTATCTATCTATCCATCTATCTATCTATCTATCTATCTATCTATCTATCTATCTATCTATCTATCTATCTATCTATCTATCTATCTATCCATCTATCTATCTATCTATCTATCTATCTATCTATCTATCTATCTATCTATCCATCTATCCATCCATCTATCCATCCATCTATCTATCTATCTATCTATCTATCTATCTATCTATCTATCTATCTATCCATCCATCTATCCATCCATCTATCTATCTATCTATCTATCTATCTATCTATCTATCTATCTATCTATCTATCTATCTATCTATCTATCTATCCATCCATCCATCCATCTGTGGAAGGATGCCCACCTCTCCGTCGGCGGGGGGCATGGTGAGCTCCATGTAGCCGTGGGGGATGTACGTCTGGCTGTAGCTGAAGCGGCTGCGGCGCAGGAACTGCTTGCGCACGGCAGAAAAAGCTCCATCGCAGCCGACGATCAGCTGCGCCTGGATCTCCTGCACGGACCCGTCTGACCTGAGGAGACCGCTGACGTTAGCTCGCCCCTAAAAACGGGTCGCCGGACGCGATGCTAAGTGAGCTCTGCTTGCTCTCAGGGATCAGCTAGCAGCAACCTGGGCTAAATGTGAACTTCCCCACCTTTTTACATAGACTAATTTGGTCGGTCCAACAGTTTTTATCGAGCACGTGCGAGGCCAGCACGCAAGCGCCTCCGGTGGAGGTTCGGTTAGCCACCCTGCGTGCTGTGTTTATGACCCACAGCACAGCTATGCGTCTGCAGGCGTTTGGGCCTGAAGCAGGTCGTCTGAGGACTTTTGAAACGAAATCGTTTTTCAGACCTCAAACCAAACACTGTAACACTTTGCTGCTTCCTGGCCTTGCACGTGCACATGTGTGACAACGAGCAAACGCTTTAGCCCAGGGGTGTTTAATTAACCCCTGGATTCATTGAATTAACCCCACATGAGGGTCAGAGGTTAGCTAAAGGTCCTGCTTGATGGAGGATTAGCTGAGAAAATAGTTTGAAGAGCCTGCAAACTGGTTTAACTACAGATGGAGGATGATAAATAATGTTTGGCTCCACCTTCTGGAGAGGACATGTTAGCATGCTAGCTGAAGGAGGGGTCTAAACCTTTTTCGAATCAAGCTGACAACCCTTTTAAGTTTGCCTTTTGGTGGAATGATTGTGACGGCTCCGGGGGACGGATTAACTAGTTCATAGGGCCACACGTGGCCCCCGGGCCTCAGTTTGCCCACCTCTGGTTTAGGGTGACGACCAAAACTTTAACCTCCTCCTGCGATCTCAGAGGTCAGAGGTTAGCTCTGGGTTCCAGAGATGTAGATGATACTACTACTACTAGAATAATAAGAATAACAATCATGGTAATAATGATAGCAGATGGTGGTCAACAAGCCTGGACAGCCTCCCGACACCCCTGGGGACCCACGTATCTGGTCTCCCAACAGGAGCGTCGTCCCATGGGTCCCTTTGGCCCCTTTGGAGGCTCTGCAGGAACCCTTGTCCACCTGGGCTCGGGCTCCTCGGTGTCGACCTTCCCTGGTCTTGTGGGCTGTGACCCCCAGAGATGTGCACAAGGTCAACCAACAACGAGAGGAGAGGAAACGATCCAGGAACCGTTGACCCCTGAGCTCTGAGGGCTGAACTGTGTACGGAGGCGGGTCTGGAACCTCCCAAAGCCCCTTTTATCTCCAGCCCTGTCCAGGCTGTTCCACAAGCCTCACGCGTCATCTCGCGTGCAGAACTCCA
>CAAE01007120.1:0-16376 GCA_000180735.1 Tetraodon nigroviridis | reverse complement strand
TGAGACGAGACGAGAACGGGACCCCAATATGCTCCAGAGAATCCGTCCATAACTTCCTGGGCTGTCAGCTATGAATAGATTTGATGAATAGATTCAGTCCTCGTTCGTCGAGGACGTTTTATCCGAGCGTTCGGTCGTTATCCGAGCGTTCGTAAAAACACTTGTTTCCTCTCTGATGACATCCACCACACTGACTCGTGTCTGTGTAAGAGACATTTGTGGCTACGTGCGAGCAGAAGGTCAACAAAGGCAGCGTAGTAGCTCCGACTCAGCAGGCTCCTCCATGGCTGTGACCTCAAGTCTCGGCAGCTCCCCCTAATGGTTGCCAGGTGACACTGAAAATAAGTGGTAAAAGAAACAAAGACACTAATACCAACACAGACAACTACTGCATGTATTTATTGTTTGCTAGGATATTCAGTTTCGTCAGTAACATCATCAGAAAACATCATATGGTGTAAAAATAACCCAGTTTGACGGATTAAACACTCACTGATGGCGTTCTTGGGTTAACTGACACTAATGAATTAAACTAGCCAGCCAGGCTCATTTTTCCGAGCTTTCACTCGAACTCTAATTCCACTTCTGGCAATCTGGTGGTGAGCGACGGGCGGCGGCGCTCAGGCTGGCCTCCAGGCCATCAGTCTGCTCCACAGCTGTTCAGCCGGCCTGACGAGCTGGTTGACATCCGGAGGGTTTTTAGCCAGCAGGCAGGAGAGCCCCACCGCTGCTCCTGTAGCGCCCAACAACAGGCCCCCGTTAATCACCTGTGGAGAAGGAAACGCCTTCACATCCGCAGCTCATGGGAATTTGGGTGGCGGGAGCATCGCTCAAGGACTTTCAAGGCATCAGCAGCTGGACAGTTTTAATATTTGATAAGTGAGAAGTGATGGATTCGCAAGGTGGCCTAGCCTCACTGAAGACCCTCCAGAGTGCTAACCCTAGCTGCTACAGGTCAAACAGCTTAACAATCAGTCTTCAGACAGAAGTCAAATAATGTACCAAATGTCCACCAGTGTTGGACCCCCACAGTGGACCGTCCTCACTTAAAAACGGGTTCTTTTGCCCATTTCTTCCCAAATGAACTATTTTTTCCGGCCCCCAGCCAAATAAAGAGCGTTGTCAGCTGGATTGGTTAGAAAAAGGCTAGACTCCCCCTTTAGTTAGCATGCTAACATGTCCTCTCGGGAAAGTGGGGCCAAACATCATTTGGAGCTTCCGGCTCGTTCATCAAGAGCTAAAACCCAATGTGGCCCCTCAGGCTAAATTACTGCCCAGCCCTGGTCCAGGAAGTCCGCCGCATATCCGAGTCATTCTACAACATCCCGGGAGACGACAAGAATGGACAATTTTCCGTCTTACTTTGTTTTGCCAGTGCCAGCGCTCCACCGCTTCATGGTACGGAGTTCGAGTGAAGGTGACCTGTGGAGGACGAAAACACGGCTGAGACGGCGGCGAAAGCCAGGAAGGTGATGGCGATTCGGCCGGAACTGTCACTCACCATTGTGTAAAGAGGGATTACCGCCTTCGGCATGACGGCGTACAGGAGGTTATCGAGACGTTTCCGGAAGAGGAACCACCGGGAGTTGACGTGAGCTCGCATCTGATGAAGATCAACGAAGAGGAGGTCAACGCTTCTCACTGGTCATCTGTGAGCACTCAGAGCCCGCTAACGCACAGGGGGCCGCTAGCTAAACAATCACATCATTTCCAATTGCTGGCCAGCTTGAAATGTGGTTATTATTGTCTCTATTACAACTAAGCTGGGACTCTAAAGGGTAATAATGCTGTAATAACACTGGAACTCTTCATTACTTCAATGTAGTTGTACATGGCCAGGTCTGCAATGGCGTGGTCGTCCGGGACCCGCACCCTTGTGTACTCAGGAAGTACCACACCTGCAAAGAGAGCGCGGAAACACCCTCTGTTTGTAACGATCACTCCATCCTTTGAATGAGGCATTGGGTGAAGGAGCACTCACTCAAATCCTCCTCGAAGCGTTCCATCATTTCATCCAAAACGATGCAGTCCTCGAAGCCCTGCAAAGCACCAGCGCCTCAGTCCCAGGCCCCCTCCCTCCCTCTCTCCCTCAGGCGGTACTCACGGCGTTCATCCCCTGCCCGTAGAAGGGCACCACGGCGTGGGCCGCGTCGCCCATGAGCACGCATTTGTCCCCGATGTGGTAGGGGGAGCACTTGACCGACACCATGGCCTGCGCGGGCAGCCGGAAGTAGTCCCTCCTCAGGGCGTCTGCGGGTGACCCCGGACGGAAAGACGGACTCTCAACTCGCAGGTGATGCGCAGCCAGGCAGGAAGTAAACAAAGCGAGGCGTGACGCACGTCTGGTTATTTCTGTGTTAGCACGCCGGATAACGTTAGCGCGGACAGGGGTGACAGGAGCCCGAGGCGTGCGCCGCCTAGCCTGCTCTGTCTGCGCGCCACCAACACAAGCTTCACCTCCAATGAATGTCTGCAGTCTGCAGACACGTGGCAGTGGACGTCCTCCAGAAGACGGGAGGACGGGAGGACGGGAAATGAAAGGGTTTTTGACAGGGTGTGAGGGGCGAGAACAGAGGCGAGAGAAGCACTTACGCGCCTATCAGCGGTATGGTGTCGGGAAAGTGTTTGTGGAAAAAGGCCATGACCTCCTCCCCTGTGGTGATCTTCTCAAACTCCTCGAAGGGCATGAAGAGGGTGCAGGTGAACGTCTTGTCCTGATGGAGAGAAGCAGACCGGTTGAAGGTCTAACTGGAGAAAGGAGGCGAGCAGCTAGACCTGTTTGCACCATCTTTGTTACCATGGCATCCACAGTGTGTGTGTGTGTGTGTGTGTGTGTGTGTGTTTCCCCTGAAGCAGGACAGGATGTGACCAGTGTGACGCTGGTCTGTCCTGCTGCCGAGTCAGTCAAGCTTAAACAAAAAAGGACGATAAAGATGGAAAACTGGGAACCTCTGACCGAAGCGCTGCTGCACGTAAGCCGCCGCCGGCAACTAATTAGCTCTGTGAGGACGCCCCAGAGGTCAACGACGCCTTCGAGGGGATCTGGCTTCGGGATAGAGAGAAGGGAGGGAGGGAGGAGCCAGAGGACGGAGTGTGGACGCTGCACTCACCAGGTTGGGCAGAGCGATCATCATGAACGTGTTCCTGGGCCAGATGTGCAGGTAGTTCGGCTTCATGGCAAACTGGAAGGAGGAGGCAGGAAGTCATCAGCGTTCGCCTGGAAATTCACCTCAAACTAAGCCTCCAACACAGGTTTGATAGAGCAGACTTATCAGAGCTCACGGAGGTCTGATTTAGATCCAGATCATGGAAAAACAAGGGAAATCATTTGACGAAAGCTGTAAAAAGCAGCTTCTCCTCTGTCTTGTTTCTGTTTTAAAACCCCACCACACTGGAGCTTCTGCACGTGATAGTTACACTCCTAACACGTCGTAGCAGCTGGTACTTTAGTTTTACTATTTTAGTGTTTAGAGTTTTAGTTCCAGTATTTAGTATTTTAGTATTTTAGTTTTAGTATTTTCTATCTATCCATCTATCTATCTATCTATCTATCTATCTATCTATCTATCTATCTATCTATCTATCTATCTATCTATCTATCTATCTATCTATCTATCTATCTATCTATCTATCCATCCATCCATCCATCCATCCATCTGTGGAAGGATGCTGTGCGGTGTGCCCACCTCTCCGTCGGCGGGGGGCATGGTGAGCTCCATGTAGCCGTGGGGGATGTACGTCTGGCTGTAGTTGAAGCGGCTGCGGCGCAGGAACTGCTTGCGCACGGCAGAAAAAGCTCCATCGCAGCCGACGATCAGCTGCGCCTGGATCTCCTGCACGGACCCGTCTGACCTGAGGAGACCGCTGACGTTAGCTCGCCCCTAAAAACGGGTCGCGGACGCGATGCTAAGTGAGCTCTGCTTGCTCTCAGGGATCAGCTAGCAGCAACCTGGGCTAAATGTGAACTTCCCCACCTTTTTACATAGACTAATTTGGTCGGTCCAACAGTTTTTATCGAGCACATGCGAGGCCAGCACGCAAGCGCCTCCGGTGGAGGTTCGGTTAGCCACCCTGCGTGCTGTGTTTATGACCCACAGCACAGCTATGCGTCTGCAGGCGTTTGGGCCTGAAGCAGGTCGTCTGAGGACTTTTGAAACGAAATCGTTTTTCAGACCTCAAACCAAACACTGTAACACTTTGCTACTTCCTGGCCTTGCACGTGCACATGTGTGACAACGAGCAAACGCTTTAGCCCAGGGGTGTTTAATTAACCCCTGGATTCATTGAATTAACCCCACATGAGGGTCAGAGGTTAGCTAAAGGTCCTGCTTGATGGAGGATTAGCTGAGAAAATAGTTTGAAGAGCCTGCAAACTGGTTTAACTACAGATGGAGGATGATAAATAATGTTTGGCTCCACCTTCTGGAGAGGACATGTTAGCATGCTAGCTGAAGGAGGGGTCTAAACTTTTTTCTAATCAAGCTGACAACCCTTTTAAGTTTGCCTTTTGGTGGAATGATGGTGACGGCTCCGGGGGACGGATTAACTAGTTCATAGGGCCACACGTGGCCCCCGGGCCTCAGTTTGCCCACCTCTGGTTTAGGGTGACGACCAAAACTTTAACCTCCTCCTGCGATCTCAGAGGTCAGAGGTTAGCTCTGGGTTCCAGAGATGTAGATGATACTACTACTACTAGAATAATAAGAATAACAATCATGGTAATAATGATAGCAGATGGTGGTCAACAAGCCTGGACAGCCTCCCGACACCCCTGGGGACCCACGTATCTGGTCTCCCAACAGGAGCGTCGTCCCATGGGTCCCTTTGGCCCCTTTGGAGGCTCTGCAGGAACCCTTGTCCACCTGGGCTCGGGCTCCTCGGTGTCGACCTTCCCTGGTCTTGTGGGCTGTGACCCCCAGAGATGTGCACAAGGTCAACCAACAACGAGAGGAGAGGAAACGATCCAGGAACCGTTGACCCCTGAGCTCTGAGGGCTGAACTGTGTACGCAGGCGGGTCTGGAACCTCCCAAAGCCCCTTTTATCTCCAGCCCTGTCCAGGCTGTTCCACAAGCCTCACGCGTCATCTCGCGTGCAGAACTCCAGCCTTTAGCGGCGCTCTGATTTTGGCTAATCTCTGACTGAGAACCTCGCTCAGCCTCGTGATGTGTAACTAGGACAGATTTGTGTACCTGGCAAAGGTCATCAGGCCCGTTTCAGCGCTCCAGTCCTGCAGTTTGTGGTCAAAGTTCAGCTGCGTGTTTGGATACGTCTCTGCCTCTGTGAGAGGTTCAGCACAGCTGTTAGCGCCGAGAGGACGGCTCTTACTGGAACGCAGCAAAACCGTCAGCATGGAAAACACCCAAGAACGAGTCCATTAACCCCTGTCTGGTTCAAAAACAAGAGCTCAGCAGACAAACGTTCCTCCTGTCAGGTTTGAACCTTTGGAGATAAAGTCGGATTGCTTCAGGGTGGGAAGATGAGCTCATTTTTGAAGGATGTGGCAGCGATTATCACTTCTGATTAGCTTTAGCTCGTAGACACATCTTGTAAAGAATATAATCATGGTGTCCATTTTTTCACTCTGCCTCAAAAATAATTACTTGTTTACTTGTTTAAGATTTTAAAACTCAAGCCCCAGTTAATTTGATTTCAAAATAAAAGTCATCTGGTGTCTGGTGGTGAATTAAAAGATGATGGTGGATGATTTCGGGGCTGCTGTGGGCGCTGGGGCTCGTTATCCTGCACCGCTGAGCATCTCACTGGGAGCTGCTGCGGGGCTTCACCTGTCTGCACCGATGATGTTCGCAAGCAGGCTGCTCTCACCTGTCAGCAGCTCCCTGTTCAGGTTGGCTCGGTCAACCGACAGGATGTACTGGAGCACAGAGGAGAGGAGACGGAACACGTCATTCATTTAGAATAAGAGAAGAATAAATGTACAGGTATCAAACTAGATCATTAATACTACTGCAACACAATCCATTTCTGATATAGCCTGTTTTAGGGTACCATAGACTCATTTTATTGTGAAAATTTCATAAGCTCTTTAACCAGTAAAGGGATGCCATCAACAGGTGGCGCACGTAACTAGTCCAATCCAGTACACCAGGGCCTGACTCCGGGTTTTGTGTCCCACCAAGCAGGAAGCACTTAAAGCTAGGGTCACCTGGGACACCGGCCTGCAAGCGTCTATCTGTCGGGTAGAAAACCCGGCTTGAATCAGGCCCTGGAGTACTGGAGCGGACTGTCAGTTCAACTTCTGCTCCCGGCCATCAGGGGGTGCTGGAGTCTCTCCCAGCAGGAATCGGATGGGCCGCACACACACACACACACACATCGTCCACTCACACACTCCCCATCGCTGTGAGCCGAAACACCTTTGATTTGACCTTTTGTAATCAGCTGATGGAGGAAGCCTACCTGGCCTTTCCTGCCGTAGGGGATGGAGGACAGTTTTCCGCTCGGGGAATGGATCATTCTCGCGTGCATCGGAATGCCCTGGGAGACAATCTGGACGACAAAATGTCACTGAGGATACGTATGAAGGGAACGATTCACATTTAAATCCACGCTAGAGTGCAGAATTCCATCTTTTCTAGCAGAAACAGCCTGTCTAACACGGCCATAGCAAATCAGGACCACACTGTGCAGCCAGCCCACAAGTTGGGAATGCCGTTTCACACAGTCTTGATCCGAGGATCTCAGGCAGCAGTGAAAGAGTGAAGAGAGGGAACCTTTTCCTCCAGGCCCACATGCTTCAGGGCTTGTCTTCCTCTGTGGGACAGAGCCAGGTTGATGCTCCTGCCCTTCACGGTTCTGGCTCGCCGGATATCTGAGACACATCAGACACAAGGACTCCGTTTGGAAAAACTCAGCCTATTCGTGTGCGAGAGAGGGAGAATGATAAGGCAGGAGCGATATTAGCATTCCGATGAGCGGACTGCAGCTCTACCTTCCCGAGCTTCAAACACTTGCACTTGAAAGCCTCTTCTGGCAAAGAAGCAGGCGTTGAGCGCCCCGACCTGGAAGGTGTGTGACAGGCAAAAAGGCTCAGCACCCAGCAGAGAGCAGCGGCTCTGCTGACCAACAGTTCCCCCCTCCTTACCAGCCCTCCACCAACCACTGCCACCACTTTGCTGCTTGGTTTGCTGGCTGCTTCCTCCATTCTGCTGACCGATCTGAAGGGATCCTGACCTGCTTCAGACGCCTCACTCAAGCCCAAGGTAATCATTGAAAGGAGGAGGGGCAGAGATGATAGAGTTCACACACACACACACGCACACACACACGCACACACACGCACACACACACGGATGTGTCAAAGGCCACTCTTACCGTTCGAGTATACTCGGGATTTGAATGTAATAATTCTCTTCAGTGTTCTGATTTCTGATCCGCCTGCTCCACCTCTGTGGTTCTGTGGTCTTCCAGCCTGGTTGAGATCCCAACCTTTTCCTCCAGTTCTGGCTGAACTGCTTTAGACAAACAGTCCTAAACGCTTTAAACGAATCTTTAAACGAATCTTTATCGACGCGGCCCAAAGAATTCAACGTTTTATCTCTAAACTAACAAGAGCTTTGCAGCTAGAGTGTTATTATCTTCCCATCTGGAACATTTCTTTAAAATGTGTCCCCTCTATGCAGCTGACGTCCTCATTTTAGAATCATCATTTTATGTTATTTTGATTGCAATTTATTTGTATTTGATGTTAGACACACTATGTTTGAATATATTTGTTACTTTATCCTAACTTTATAGCACTTTGGGATTTGTGAAAAGCGCTATAATAAAATCCCAGTGGTGCGTCGAATGTTTCCTCACGTGGGGAACTTGTTCAATGTTATTGCTCCTCTTTATGAAAATAACTGGCTAGTTTCTTTCTTACATTGTATCCCTGGCAGAAATATCGTGACAGTGGAGTGTGTGTGTGTGTGTGTGTGTGTGTGTGTGTGTGTGTGTGTGTGTGTGTGTGTGTGTGTGTGTGTGTGTGTGTGTGTGTGGTTTAAGGTGGCCCCAGCTTGTCTAGAATCACTCTTTGGGGTGAATAAACAGTAAAGTTCGGCGCATAAATCTGCCAATCAGAAGTTAGAAGTGGCAGCAATCAGGACAACGGCGCCACCTGGCGGCGGAAGGACAGCAGCGCCTCTAAACACGGCTCTTCCTGTCGGCACGAGTCGTGACGACACAGGACGACGGCTCCGGTCGGTTTCCATGACAACTGACAACGCAACGTGGGTGGGCTGCGTTTGGTGGCGTTTATATGCGACACAAGCGCAACATATTTAGAGAAGCCACAGTAACATAGGAGCAATCAGGAACAGGAAACTGTGGCCTGACTGTCATTACTTTATCTGCATTTTTATACTTTTGGATACATTTTTATATTTTATGTCTTGCCGTTGTGCATGGTAACTGGATAAATGGTCGGGGACGTGCAGGGGCACGTTATCTCTTTAATCCCTTTCTTCCTCCTCATCTGGGTGATGCTCATCTGGACCCCTCCCTCTCTCCCTACTTCAACTTATTCATCTACTTTGCTCAGTTGCGTTTTCTCTAATTCTCCCACCTTTCTCTTTGGTGTAAAACCTACATAGAATAGAATAGAATAGAATAGAGAGCTTTATTTGTCCCACAGCGGGGAAATTGCACTGTACCAGCAGCAGAAACGTTGGAGAGAAAGTACAAAAGTGCAGGAAGAAGGCAGATAAATACAAATACTATCTGTAGGAATGTGACACTATGTACACCAATAAATATTTTCTACAGGATTTACATGGAGTATGGGTGTGAGAGGTATGTGGTTTGTTGGTCCTTGTGGAGGACCTAGGAAGCAGCATTGAACAAGTCTGATGGCTGTGGGGAGGAAGGACCTGCACTAGCGCTCCTTCTTGCACTGAGGATGCCTCAGCCTGGAGCTGAAGGAGCTCCCCAGGGTCTCCACAGTGTGGTGTCGGGGGTGGGAGGTGTTGCTCCTGATGGACGTCAGCCTGGCCAACGTCCTTCTGTCCGCCACCTCCTGGATGGAGTCCAGGCTGCAGCCCAGGACAGAGCCAGCTCTCTGAACCAGCTTGTTCAGTCTCTTCCTGTCCCTGTCCGTGCTGCCTCCCCCCAACACACGATGGCGTAGAACACTGCTGAGGCCACCACGGTGTCGTAGAAGGTCCTCAGCAGAGCCCTTCTCACGCCAAAGGACCTCAGTCTCCTCAGCAGGTGCAGGCGACTCTGGCCCTTCTTGATCAGGGCGTTGGTGTTGTGGGACCAGTCCAGTTTATTGTTCAGATGGAACACCCAGGTATTTGACCGAGTCCACCAGCTTGATGTCTGACCCCCGGATGTTCACAGGTGTGTGGGGTGTGGAGGTCCTCCGGAAGTCTATCACCCAGTTCCTTTGTCTTGCTGGTGTTAAGAAGAAGGTGGTTCTTCTCACACCATTCAACGAAGTCGGTGATGACTCCTCTGTACTCCAGCTCGTCCCCCCCTGACACGCAGCCAACGATGGCGGTGTCGTCGGAGAACTTCTGGAGGTGGCACCTCTCGGAGTTGTACCTGAAATCAGAGATATATACTGAGAAGAGGAATGGAGAGAGCACTGTCCCCTGAGGAGCCCCCGTGCTGCACACCACCACCTCTGACAGGCTGTCCTGCAGCCTGACGGACTGGGGCCTGTTGGTGAGGTAGTCTGTGGTCCAGGCCACCAGCTGCTGGTCCACGCCCGCGTCCTCCATCTTCCTCCCGAGGAGAGGAGGCCTGATGGTGTTGAAGGCGCTGGAGAAGTCAAAGAACATGACTCTCACAGCGCCTCCAGAGGCCTCCAGGTGGCCCAGGGCCCGCTGCCGTTCCTCTTTATTTCCGTCAGATTTAAAGTCATTTGCCGGATTTTTTTCCCAAAACATGTGAAATCAAGCTTTTGCGAGCTACACGAACTAAAGTCAGATCTGAAGTTGGCTCCAGGTACCTGAAGGCTTAAACAGCCGTCCAACTACCTGTGTGCTGTCCAACATACATGGACCCACATACACACCTCAGTCTTCCTGTGGCTGCACACAATGCTGACACAATGACAACAATTACAAACATTCCGACTTTAATCAATAGGAAAAATAATAAAATGTTTAAACGTTAAAATATATGGCTAAATCTTTAAGGAAACCAAATTAAGCAAAAGTTTCTGCAGCCGTAAGGGACCATGTATTGGCTGCGGTATCAGCGGCGCGCTGAGCCTATTGTGAACTACATACACAGGCTATGCCAGTCAATAGCAGAGTCGAGTTTATAAAGATATGAATCAGAAAAAAACCCAGAAGTAATTCTCCATTTAAAGATATATTTTTGCATTTAAGTGTAACAAAGATTGTTTGGATCATGTCCATCAATCCAAATGGATGCATGTATGCTTCAACTGTTACATTTGTTCACGTTTTATTCTGAGATCGATTTCTTTTGCCTGTTTAAATATGGCGGCGTAAAAGCCGAGGTCTGTTTGTCACGGGTACAAAGTATGTACAACAGCCTTACACGAACGGCCCAGTACGCCAGATATCTCCCGGCAGCTGTCAGCGCTCTTTGCGTTAACCGATATTTTAGGTAAGTTTTGTCCCGCAACTCTAATAGAGCTCTACATGATGTCTGTGTGTGGTGTTGATGATTTGGACTGGGACGCATGCTAGCTGTTTTCAAGCGAGCCGGCGTTGTGTTGACCTCAGTTAAGCTAGACCAGAGTGTTAGCTTCAATGCTGCTCACGGTGGCGGCTAAAACTCCTTATGTGCAGAGCCTCGGTGTGGTTGATAAACTCCTATTTAGTTTATCAACGAGGGGAAATTAAAGGCAACTACAATTTACAAATAACAGAGGAAAACATAGATGTGTGTATTTCGTGGAGCCCAAGATGCTAATGCAGCGAGCTAACGCTAGTCCTGTATTGTAAATTTTGAATCTACATTGCCTTTTTAAATTATACTAACTTTCTTTTTTTTTGAATACCTAAGATAATGAATTCCCTTTCTCCACAAAAGTCATGTTTTAGAGTGTTCGATTTTACCAGTAGTTAATGTGTAGCGTACATAATAAACATGGCTGTATTGTTCCAGGTGTTTTTATAGCTGCCAAAAACGGAGTAACCCTTCCAGTATAACGTGTTAGTGTGTCAGATGGTGACCCACATTAGGATACGAGCTAGCAAAGGCCTTTATTCACTTACTGTAACCAGGTGCACTCGTTTAAGCCAGTGTCCAGCCCAGGTAATCCAGGTATTTAGACTGTTGAAGAACCACGGAACTGTTGAGAGCACATTTCCGGCAACTTGACTGTTGCCATCTGAAAATGGTGACTCGTTAAAAAGTATGCAAATCAAACTGAGACTGCAGCAAAAGCACCTCAGGCGCGGAGGCGCCCGACACCAGCGCGTCAGGGACCGGCCCGTCCTTGCCTGAGTCCTGACGGAACCAGCTCTGGCTCTCCCGTAGGTGCAGGCTGGCGTCACCCTCGCCGCTCACAATGACCGACCCGGCCGTCAAAATGGTGGTGGACGACATCATTCGCTCTCCGGAGGACAAACGGGTTTACAGAGGACTGGAGTTCTCCAACGGGCTGAAAGTGATGCTCGTCAGCGACCCCACCACGGACAAATCCTCAGCGGCTCTGGACGTCCACATAGGTAAAGGCTAACCACGGCTCCCCGCAGACAGGTTAACGCCCAGACAGCTGGAGGACCCAATACTCTGCGTTGCTATTTCTGACTCTTGGTTAAGCTACATGAACAAACTGTGATTTCCACAACGTTTTACTAGGTTAGTGGGTTAATGGCACATTGTCAGGAGAGATAATAACGATTGCTTGCATCAATAATTAGGTGGGGATCATAAATATTAAGATAAACTGTTACTATTTAACAGACTTGTCTTTAAAAGGGGACAAAGCGACACACTCGACCTGTTTTGATTGAATAAAAACTGTAACTAGACGGGTGTGTGTACGGAATCGCCGCGTGTCTGCGGTTCCTCGCGATTCCTGGTGCAGCTTTCTTCTTCTCTCCTTTTCTCTTTGCCGTCGTCCAACCACCAGGATCCTTATCGGACCCGGACAACATCTCCGGCCTGGCCCACTTCTGCGAGCACATGCTGTTCCTGGGAACCAAGAAGTACCCCAAAGAGAACGAGTACAGCCAGTTCCTGAGCGAGCACGCCGGCAGCTCCAACGCCTTCACCAGCGGAGAGCACACAAACTACTACTTCGATATTTCCCACGAGCACTTGCAAGGAGCTCTCGATAGGTCTGGCCCTCTTCTCTCGAATCGGAGTTTATTGTAGGAAGTGTCGATACAGAAACCGGAGCCTCCTTTGGAGCGAGCTGCATCGTCTCTATGCCTCCGTGTTTGGTTACACCCACCTTCCTTCGGTGTCTTTGGGAGCCGCCGGTGTAGATTCCACCCGACCACAAGTGGGGGAGGCTGACGGACATCCAGGTCCCTGCGGGGGGGCGGGGTCATTCATAAGAGGACAGACAGGCAGCGTCTAACGGGGAAAACTTACCGGCTAATGAATGAATGATGGAGCGGTGGGTTCCTGTCGGCGCGCGAGGCTAATTGTTCCACCGCGCGGGTGAATAGTGAAGGCCATCTGGACAGGAGAGGCCAGGAAAGGACGGTGCAGACGCTCGTTAATTATTGACGGCGTAGCGTCCTTGAACTGGGGGTGGAAGGTGTCGGGAAGGATTGTGCGCGATGATTCAAACATGCTTTTGTTGTAATAGTTAGCAGGCGCGCTAACTAGAGGAGCTGGTGCCGTGGAAGCGGCGGGTGACGCCTGTGCTCTTCTGCCGCCCGCAGGTTCGCGCAGTTCTTCCTGTGCCCGCTGTTTGACGAGAGCTGTAAGGACCGGGAGGTGAACGCCGTGGACTCGGAGCACGAGAAGAACCTGATGAACGACGCCTGGAGGCTCTTTCAGCTGGAGAAGGCCACCGGCAACCCCAACCACCCCTTCAGTAAATTCGGAACGGGTAGGAAAACCTCTCACGCTGGGATTCCCGCTTGGCTGTCGGGTTTGAAACCTCCCCGGGCTGCTGCAGAGTGAAGGTCCAGACATTCAAACAAATGCAGCCGTGCCTGTTTGCATGGACAGTGAGGCCTGACTTTGTATGATTTGAATACACACATTTTCAGTTGATCTTCCTTGCTATTGTGCCTGGGGAGGCGGGATTTGCTTTATTGATTTGAATCCGGATGCAAATATCCCAAATCCACCTTTTTCCTTCATGGTTTCTGATGTCTGACGCGGCTTTAAACGCGCAGACCTGTAAAGATGGCCGACATTTAGGTCGCGAACAGCCGCCGATGGCAGCTTTGAAGCGTAGGAGGGGTTTAACACGCCTCCTCCCAACCCGGAGGACCTCAGACAGGCTGCACACATGGGTGACACACGTGACGCTGGCTCCTCCTCCAAAGGCAACAAGCTGACCCTGGAGACCCGGCCGTCGCAGCAGGGCATCGACGTCCGCCAGGAGCTGCTGCACTTCCACTCCACCTACTATTCCTCCAACCTGATGGGGCTGTGTGTGTTGGGAAGAGGTACGTCCTCCGGCCTCACAAATGCCTTGTGTGTGTGTGTGTGTGTGTGTGTGTGTGTGTGTGTGTGTGTGTGTGTGTGTGTGTGTGTTCCTGATTGATTTGCTGACTGCCCTACAGAGTCCCTAGATGAGCTCACGTCCATGGTGGTCCAGCTGTTTGGAGAGGTGGAGAACAAGAACGTGCCCATCCCAGAGTTCCCTGAGCATCCCTTCCAAGAGGACCAGCTCAAGGTCAGTCCTGGAGGACTCCAGGACCTGGCTGTCAACCCGGTCACCTCGCCTCATCCAGACTTTGAGAGCGCTTCCCCTGGTCAACTGTCCTCGTTGCCTCCACACAGCAATTCTACAAGGTGGTGCCTGTGAAGGACATCCGGAACCTCTACGTCACCTTCCCCATCCCAGACCTGCAGAGGTATTACAAGTCCAACCCGGGACACTACCTGGGACACCTGATTGGACACGAAGGCCCCGGCAGCCTGCTGTCTGAGCTGAAGTCCAAAGGTGAGGCCTGGTGGCCGGAACCACCTCAGGGGTTCCTGTTTGGAGCGCCCACGGCTGTAGGGGGCGCGCGCGCGTGTGTGTGTGTGTGTGTGTGTGTGTGTGTGTGTGTGTGTGTGTTCAAGGCTGGGTGAACACGCTTGTTGGAGGCCAGAAGGAAGGAGCCCGTGGATTCATGTTCTTCATCATCAACGTGGACTGACGGAGGAGGGGCTCCGTGAGTAGCCAACCCCGCCCCCAGCTGTCTTCCTGTCCTTCACCTCCGCCGCTTCCAGCCTGAAAGTGGCCCGTTTGTGCTTGCAGTGCACGTGGAGGACATCATATTCCACATGTTCCAGTACATCCAGAAGCTGCGGACCGAGGGGCCGCAGGAGTGGGTCTTTCAGGAGTGCAAAGTAGGTCCGCCTGGAAACCGGCCCCCCACAAACAGCCTGCAAACGGAGGGAGCCGCCTCTGAAAGGTGTCTCCTCCTCGGCAGGATTTAAACCAGGTGGCCTTCAGGTTCAAGGACAAGGAGCGTCCTCGCGGCTACACCTCCAAAGTGGCCGGTCTGCTGCACGTAGGTCCCGTCTCTAGCGGGCGCGTCTGGGTGTGGTTGGCTGCGTTGCCGCCTGATAACGCCCGGCTGTGTCTGCTTCAGTACTACCCCTTGAGGGAGGTCCTGGCGGCCGAGTACCTCCTGGAGGACTTCAGACCCGACCTGATCCAAATGGTGCTGGACAAGCTGAGACCAGAATACGTCAGGTGAGCGCTGACTGATGACTGACTGATGGCTGACTGATGGCTGACTGATGACTGCCTGATGGCTGACTGATGGCTGACTGCTGGCTGACTGCTGGCTGACTGCTGGCTGACTGATGGCTGACTGCTGGCTGACTGCTGGCTGACTGCTGGCTGACTGATGGCTGACTGATGGCTGACTGCTGGCTGACTGCTGGCTGACTGCTGGCTGACTGATGGCTGACTGCTGGCTGACTGATGGCTGACTGCTGGCTGACTGATGGCTGACTGATGGCTGACTGCTGGCTGACTGCTGGCTGACTGCTGGCTGACTGATGGCTGACTGCTGGCTGACTGATGACTGATGGCTGACTGATGGCTGACTGATGGCTGACTGCTGGCTGACTGCTGGCTGACTGATGGCTGACTGCTGGCTGACTGCTGGCTGACTGCTGGCTGACTGCTGGCTGACTGCTGGCTGACTGATGGCTGACTGATGGCTGACTGCTGGCTGACTGCTGGCTGACTGCTGGCTGACTGATGACTGATGGCTGACTGATGGCTGACTGATGACTGATGGCTGACTGATGGCTGACTGACTGCTGGCTGACTGCTGGCTGACTGCTGGCTGACTGCTGGCTGACGGCTCCAGCGTGAGCGGCTGGTGGGGATTTGAGCCGCCTCCTCCTCCTTTGCTTCCAGGGTTGCCGTGGTGTCAAAGTCATTCGAAGGGCAGACCGATAAGACGGAAGAGTGGTACGGCACGCAGTACAGACAGGAGGACATCTCCGAGGCAACGGTCCAGGTGCCCTTCCCGGGTCGCCGTCGTCGGCCCCGGCACAGGCAACGCTCCGGCAGTAACAGGCGCCGCCCTGCTGGCTCTTTCAGAAATGGGCGAACGCAGACCTCAACGGCAAGTTCAAATTGCCGACGAGGAACGAGTTCATCCCAACCAACTTTGAGATCTACCCCCTTGAGAAGGAGTCTCCATCAGTCCCCACGACGATCAAGGCAAGCTTTTCTTCCAAGCCTCCCGCTCGGGAGAGGCCGGCGTCACGTGACTGAAAGCGTGCGTTCCTTCTAGGACACCGCCATGAGCAAGGTGTGGTTCAAGCAGGACGACAAGTTCTTTCTGCCCAAAGCGTGTCTGAACTTTGAGTTCTTCAGGTCAGTAGACGAACGAGCGCAGCTAGAAGCTAGCAGAGCCCCGGTGCTGTGATCCCGACGGAGCAACACCGTTTATTAACGCCTTATTACCACTGTCGACCAGTGGCCACGAGCAGACAGGATGCTGCTAATCAGATTAGCGCTGTGAGCGCGTCAATAAAAGCCGGCAGGGCGCTAACCTGAAAGCGTGGTTTGCTGTGTTGGTGTGGCGCGCTAGCTGAGGTCTGCTTCTGCTTCCTGTGTCTGACCTCTGCCCTTTCCTCCACAGCCCCTTCGCCTACGTGGACCCGCTGCACTGCAACATGGCCTACCTGTACCTGGAGCTCCTCAAGGACTCCCTCAACGAGTATGCATATGCCGCCGAGCTAGCCGGCTTGAACTACGACCTCCAAAACACCGTCTATGGGATGCATGCAAGTACTCCCTCCTCCT
>CAAE01007119.1:2571-14666 GCA_000180735.1 Tetraodon nigroviridis | reverse complement strand
GGCTCTCCGCCTGAGGCTCTCGGAACAGGACCAGGCTCTGAAGGAGGCCATGGAGAGAGTGAGGAGCTCCACCCGCTCCAGGGACCACCTGGAGAGCTTCGTCGCCGGCCAGCGTGAGTCCGGAGTTCATGCTAACGTTAGCTAGCCTGGACGCCGTCGCCAGCCAACCTCCACCGTCTCCGTGTGTGTCTTTCAGTGGCCCGAACCCGAGACGTGTTGAGGAAGGCCAAGACTAACCTGCAGGTGAGTCCAGGTCACATGATCCGCTCAGCCGGGAGGTTCTCGAGGTTCACCTGTTTCCTCCTTCTGTCCTGATGAGTTCCTGCAGGTGAACCACAGCAGAATTTCCTCCCTTCTTCGCCCCTCTCCTCCCTCCTCCTCTCCCTTCTCCTCTCCTCCTTCTCCACCTTCCTCCTCCTCCCTTCCCTCCCTCTCTCCTTTCTCCTCATCTTCCTCTTCACTTCTGCCCTCTGCTTCCTCTTCTTTCTCTTCTCCTCCTTCCTCTTTTTGTCTTTTCCCCTCTTCCTCCTCCTCATCTTCCTCACACCTCTGTCCTGCCAAAGGTACAGTCAGTCTCTTGTGTTTTTACTGACTGTTTTTGCTGCCTGTCTTTTCACTGTAACGTTTGTCTGTAATATTAATAATGTCCACTAGGGGTGCCCGAGCGCAGGATTTGAATTTTAACTTTATTTATAACAACAACAACAACAACAACAACAACAACAACAACAACAACTTGTCTTGAAAAAGGAAACCCACAAATGACTTAGACAGAATAAAAGCAACAACAAAAGTCTTTTGAGTTTAATTATTTTGTTATTTTTTATGGATCATTTAAGTTCATTCATGCTGCCTTTTTGCTCGTTGTTCTGCCTGTTTGTGAACTCTGATTTAATTCTCTTGCTGCTACATGACACAAAAGCTGAACTTATCCTTTGTTTTCTCACATGTATGCTAATCGATAATATGCTAACACTTCTATTAATTCTGGTTTGTTTTTCAGCTTGTTTTTCAGTTTGTTTCTCTTCAACAACCCCTGAACGATACTTACGTCCTTTCCTCATAGTTCAGCCCATAATTTTTTTCTTGTAATTGTTTAACTAGTGGTCTTATTTCTTTATTTATTCATTAATTCATTCAGAGTTTCTAGAACTGTCCTTCATCCTAACTGAATTACAGTAAAAGTACTGAATTTTTTTTAGTCATTAACAGACTTTTTCTTTATGTTTTAGACAAAAACTCTGGAGGATCGTGTGAGCACATCTTCTCTCCTGATTGGAGCATCCTGAGGCCCTGGACTCCTTCCTCCTCCTCCTCCTCCTCCTCCTCAGGCCTGGCTCTTCACCAGCGCCCCCTGCAGTCCCTTTACCTGTAAACAGTCTGAATGTGATTCCAGGAGCTTCTCCTGAACTGGAACCTGCTCAGAAGCTCGATGAGAGCTCAGCTGCTATGTTCTTCCCACTCAGGTTAGGGTCAGGGTCAGGGTCAGGGTCAGGGTCAGGGTTGGAAACAAAGCCATAATCTCTGACAGAGCTTCTTCGTTATTATAAACATGTTCAACTAGTGACGCCACTCGTGCTTGGACACCAGTTCGATGGTTCCTGTTTGTGGTCCTCAGATGTTTGCTGCTGAGTTAGAAAATTACCTGATAAGCGAGTCTGAATGTTTCTGAACCAGCATGACGACAGAAACAAGCGCACGTCAGAGTGTGATGCCTTCAATGACCTGACAATCATGGAAAAAGGAAAATCAGGTACCCGGTTTTTCCCTTCAAGCTTCTGCAGGATTTCGGATGCACTCGTCTGTGTGCAGCTGAACTTTTTTCATGTCTTTCTGTTTTTTCCCCGTTTTCCTCTGAGGTCATGCGCTGTTTTAGTGCATGAGCCGAGGATTCGCTGCCCTCACACCTCTGAAATATGCAACTTTTTGGGTGATTGAGCAACTACATGATTAATGTTCTAGCTGTGTCCTACAAGTGCCATATTGGGAGTTTTTTGGTCGCGTTGTTTAGAAAATTCAAACATTTTTAGGGAGATTTTCTTTAATGTAATACAAGATACGCAATAAGAACAGCCAAAGAAAACAGTGTGTGTGTGTGTGTGTGTGTGTGTGTGTGTGTTTTCAAAGAATTTAAAGGTTTTCAGTGTGTTTTTGCCCAAGAGTCTCACCTGGCATCATTTTCAGTGTGTACCTGGTTTCAGGTGTCATGTACGTGCATGTGGGTATTAGAGCGTGCACGTAAAGATTCAGTTTTTTTGCTGTGTGGAAAAAAGCTGCATGTTATTTTAATTTAAATGTTTCAAAACAGTATTGTAACTGAATAGGGTTGTAAACAAGTTACCTTTCAACTCCTTGTTATTAAATTATATTAAATTATGTCTGTTTGTTTGTTTTCAGCGTCATCAGAAACACAGCTGGAAACTTTCCATACAAACGGAATTTTGTCAAAGCCTTTGGTTAAAGATCAGAACTCCGTGGGTGGAAGCAGAAGCCAGCAGATACACGGGCGCGCGCGCGCGCGCGCACCGTGCGCGTATATTTAAAGCGACGGAAACATGTACAGTTGCCGTAGTTAGCACCAGAGAAAGGAAAATAATAGCAAATTTTATTTTTCAAAATAAAACGTGAGCTTGCGCCGCAGGATGATTTGTTTGGTTTCCAGACGATCATTTAGATCTCAAACGGGTGGAGTTTTTAGTTTTGCCGGACTGTTTCAGAAACGTCAGTTATCTTAAATGGTATCAGATATACAAAACCTGAATCGAATTAAAGCGGGTAAAAGACGCGAGAAGGTTAGGAAGTTGTTTTATTGCGGTAAACTCAAACCGGATTTTGTGTTTTGTTTGGACTCACTGACGTCAGCGTGACAGGACGCGGCTGCAGTTCAGCGCGGAGCCGAACCCGGCGTCGGGACTTGGAAGCTAGCCTTCCCTCCAGGATGTACGCGCGGCTGAACATGGCCACGGCGTTTGGATAAAACACTTGGGATCCAGGCTGGAAAATTCTGGAAGCAATCGTCGGATGAGAGGGCAGGCGTGTCACGAGTGTCACCATGTTCGCGCCAGGTAGACGTTAGAAGGTGTCGCGGCTAGTAGCTCGGCTAGTGTCGGTTAGCAGCTAGCACCGCGGCTAGCTAGCAGGACCCGCTCCTGACTAGCGAGCTGGTTTAGGTGGACTTCCACCGGCACGGAGACAAGACGTGGGCAAGGCATGGGCCGTGTTCACTCCCTGACCTATAAACCATCGTGGTGAACCAGCGACAGCTTCGTTTTTGTTGCCTGTAAGACACTCACGGCTGCGGCTGCGCGGTTGACTGACAGCTCGTCCGAACGGCTTTTCCAGATGTGCAGGCGGCAGCGGGGTCGCTGTCGGCTGTGACCCGGGTTAGGGTTAGCCGCCGACCGCCGTGGGAGAAGGAATGGCTGCTGGGAGCGAAGTCTCAAGTGACCCCGCAGCCCCACGTCCACTATCGCCGAGCTGTGACATCTGTTTCCATGGGGCGGACAAGAGCGCGCTGCTAGCCCGCTAAGCCGAGCCAGACCTCGCCCAGCCACAAGAGGAGATTTACCGCTGCCACACGATGAAGAAGACGGAGAACAGTCATAAAAGAAAGCTCTGCCACACGGAGCAGCAGCCGGGCTTCGGCGAGGACAAAGATGCGGTGAGTGGGGCAGTCAAGTGGGAGAAGTGGGGTGCTGATCCTCCGAGAGCCTGCCAGTCAAAGATCAGGGCTCACGGCGACAGTAGCGCCGATCGATCGATTAGCGCGTTAGCTGTGGAACCGGTTCGGTCGGCCCGTCACCCACGCGCGTCCACGCAGGAGGAAAACGCGTCTTCAGCTATCGGTCAACAGTGGGAGGCTTCCCGGGTGCTTTTGCTTTGATCTTTTACCCGTCACTGGTGTCCAGCCAGTGTTCCCAGTATGAAGCATCCATCCTTGTTGGTTTCTGGAGGTCAAAAGTGTCCGGGTGCAGGAACAAACACCCGGATCAGGATCAGTCTCCCCTCCTGGCTCTGACCGGAGCTCTGGGAGCAGCTGGCCCCTCACAGGGGCCCCGCAGGGCCCTGGTCTGGAGCCTGAATGTGGATCTGGAGCCGGAGGGCGGAGGCTTCCAGACAGCCTTTACAGTCAGACCTGCTCGGAAACGGAGGCCCACGGTAGCCTTTGATCTTTGCTCGTTCCTGCTCATTAGCCGTGTGTTAGGTTAACCATTAAACCTGCTCCACTCCCAGTCAGGTTGACGGGATGTAGCCTGTGTCAGACTGGGACCAGCTTGTCTCCCTCCTCACCTTGATCAGCAGTCATTAGCATTTGGGGGGTGGCTAACAGAGGAGCCTCCAGCCAAACATCCTGTTTCCTCTAGCTCAGAGGCTAACTAGGAGCTCGGAGGCTAACTAGGAGCTCAGAGGCTAACTAGGAGCTCGGAGGCTAACTAGGAGCTCGGAGGCTAACTAGGAGCTCAGAGGCTAACTAGGAGCTCAGAGGCTAACCATCTTTGCTAACGTTGTCCTCCGGTTCTTCTCCTCTGTCTGTTGCCAGCTTTCTTCTTCGGGCTTGTTGTCACCTGTGTGTCGAGGTGTTCAGAACAGGATGATCCGTTTCCTTGGTAACCAGTAAAACCAGCTCTGGACCAGACTCCAGGAACCTCAGAGGAGGTTTAGAAAGTCCTGCTCAGGGTCCAGCTTCCCTGACCTGGCTGCTCAGGTGTTTAACCAGCTGGAAACTTGGTCTGGAAGCCACTGCCCCCCCCATCCCCCGGACACCTGGGTGGGCCCAGAGGGCGGAGTCACACCTGAATTCAAAGGTGTCAACTGAGCGAGGCAGTGGAGCGGGCCAGCATGTGAAGGCTAGTCCTGAAAGCTAGCACCAGAACCAGATTGGAACCCCTCCGCAGCAGGTCTGAGGGTAGGAACCAACATGTCTGCTCAGGCTGGGGTCAGCCTAGGGGTCAAAGGTCAACCCCACATGAGTCCCCGTGTGTGTTCTGGAGCTGCTCTTTGTCGTTTTAGTGGCTGTTCTCCTCATCCTCACCAGGCTAGTTTCCTTTGGTTCCCTGTCTGGAAATGGACCAGGAACCAGTTCCCTGTCCCCGGGTCACTGTTGCCCCAGGAAGACCAGGACGCCTGAGAGGTCTGCTGGTGCGTGACGGAGCTGGTGTCAGCAGGACATTCGCTAGCGTTAGCATATCTGTCAACCCTGATTAGCGTCAATTTGTTATTTTATCCTCAAAGTTGCTTAAAATACCTACGAATCTGAGTCTGACGTCGTCGTATAGCACTAGCTTCAGCAGCGGTGTCACCATGGCAACCACATGTTGTGTACCTCTCATCTTCTATGCATTTGCAGCGAGCTGTGGCTAGGATAATATGCTAGGCTAGGATAATGCCAACATGGAGGAAGGGGAGGTTCTGGTTCCACGACTGTGGGTGTGTTTTAGTTTTTATGCTAACGCTAAAGGAGCCCAGTAACCTGGAGGAGACATCTGGAGCGTTAGCCGTTAAAAATTATGGGATGGTCAGCGTTCTCGCTGAATGAACCCGTCCTGGTGACGCCTGTATTAACGAGCGCTACCAGACGACCGGGGCTTGTTTATGTTAGCGCCTCCCGCTGAGGTCCACCATCAACTTCCTCACTTTCTGTGTGACATCATCAGGTCTGTTTCCGTGCCGACCGAGCGGAAGAACCAGAGAGAACACCAGGACAGAAAAAAAGCGATGGGGTGAAAATGGAAACTCCCCTGTCAGCGCTTTTCCTTCTCCTTTGTCTCTTCTGGCTCCCGTCTCCACGGCAACCGTCTGGTTGCCATAGCAAACTTGAGGAAAGTGTAACGGTCTTATTTTCAGCCCAGCCTGTTCAAGCCCAGATGTTCCCAAAGCCCAGATGTTCCCAAAGCCCTGGCTCTTACCTTTCTGCTGCGGTTGTAAATGGAAGATGTGGATGTTTGGTTGGATGTTTGGGTGGATGCAGTTGGTCAGCTGGTGGCCCTGCTGACCAACCACCAGCCGCTGCTTCCTTCCGCTCCGGCGGACCGATCAGAGGATCGGCTGGCCTCCTGTTGTTGTCTCCTCTCCGGATCACCATGGAGACGGGCCAGCACCGGGAAGCTCCTGGGGGCGGTGCTTGTGGAGGACGAGGGTCTCCACCTCCTCCGTCACCGCTGCTCCTCAGGGCCGCAGCACAGCTGGAGCTCATCACAACAGCTGGATGCAGCTGCTGCAGCCCCGCCCAAGCCCCAGGAGTCTGTCAGCCTACACACACACACACACACACACACACACACACACACACACACACACACACACACACACCCAGCATGTTCAGACTGGTGTCAGGCGTAAATGCTGCCACACCAGTCTGAACATGTTTGATTTAGTGCTAGCGTGCTGTTAGCGTTCTCCGTAGCTTGGTGGCTAACGGAGCTACGCTAGGCCTGCGGGTGGGGGCGGTTCCGCTGGCGCTGCAGTCCTGATGCTCAGCTGGTGGAGGGTTTCTCCTCCAGGGACGGAGGTGCTGGAACAGCTAGTTCCCCCACCCTGGAGGCTTCCAGGTGTTGGAGCTCATAAATGTCCTGGGAGGAGGCCCGCTGTGGTGCCCCAGAGGAACCCCCCAGGCCCCTTCACCTTCCTCCACGGCCCAGTGAACCCAGTGAACCCAGTGAACCCAGACGCAGCAGGAGCTCCTCCTCCCTGGGGCTGCTCAGACATCTAAGGCTTTGATGAGCTAGAACAGATGCTTTGATCCCTTGATTCGGTTCTTGGTGTTTTGGTTTTTTTTTTGGTTCCGAAAAAAATGTTTTCTGTGTGGCACTTCAGCTACACACACACACACACACACACAAACACACACACACACACACACACACACACGACACACACACACACACACAATCTGATCAGGCTCCTCCCTTCCTCCTTCCAGAAGGAGTTTGCAGCTCCTCCTCCACTCCTCTTCAGGAAGCTGAGTAACCCCGACCTGTCTCCCGCCGCCGCAGCTGCTACCAAGTCCAAGGTTCACCGGCAGCTGAGCCAGGATGAGAGCTGGGCCCGGCGGAGCAGCCTGGCCATGACTGGTGAGACATGCACGCACACACACGCGCACACACACATTAATATTAATTTAGCTGGGCCGGAGTAGAACCCCCCCACCGGGCCACATGCGGCCCCCGAGCCCCAGGTTGGCTGCTCTGAGCGGCGATGTTACCTGAGGCTGTTCTGGTGTTCCTAATCCTGCACCAATCTGCTAGTCTGTAATCTGGGAAGGTTGGACTCCGGATGAACTGTCATGAGCCTCCCAACAGAACCCTTCATCTCAATCCCAGCGGGTCACACCAGAAGCGGCTGTGATGGTGGTGTGACTGTAAGTGGCCCTGATGAGGCTGACGTGAGCTGGTGTCTCTTCACAGGGAAGCAGCTGCTGCCCCTGTCCAGCAGCCTCCATGCTGGGGTCAGTCAGATGGCCTGGCAGGGGCCCCCCGGAGGAGGAGGAGCAGGAGCAGGAGGAGGAGGAGGAGGAGGAGCAGGAGCAGCAGCAGCAGCAGCAGCAGCAGCAGCAGCAGCAGCAGCAGGAGCAGCAGCAGGAGCAGCAGCAGGAGCAGGAGCAGGAGCGGAGGGCAACAACCTGGTCCGTATGAGGAGCCAAGTTCTGGGACAGTCTGCACCATCGCTCACTGGACTGGTCAGTCCCCACACACACACACACACACACACACACACACACACACACACACACACACACACACACACACCCGGGTTGGTGTTTTGTGATTGTTTGCTACATTCCCGTTTGTTTCTGTGGGTCATGTGATCATGAAGCAGCAGTTTGAAAGAAAAGAACCAGAAACAGCAACAGCAGACAGCGAGTCTGTGTGTGTTTTTGTGTGTGTGTGTGTGTGTGGGACGGTTTTATTTCCATGCAGTGGATCAGTAACATCTGCTTGTGTTTGCTGCCGACACTGATCATTTACTGGCTAATTAACTTTGATCCTAAAAACTTGGCTCTTCTTCACCAAACGTGTCTGAATCTGATCTGGATCAAACTGGACTCACTCTGGATCAGCTTCGAAGAGCTTATTTTTTGGATGGGTGTTTGTTCTCTGCTCTTCTGCTGTCTGAGGGAAGCTGACTGAGCTAACCAAGCTAACCAGGCTAACTGAGCTCCAACAGCAGCCCTCTCTCCTGATAACTGGCATCTCCAACCACACATGAGCAGCCAGGTGGATGTGTGGGAACCTGATCCAGAGAGGAGCGGAGAGCAGTAATCACTTCTCCTCTGGTCGATGGAGCGCTCTGTCCATCCCAGTCTGGCTTCTACCTGATGTGTGAGGGTTGCCAGGACAACAGGAGCCAGAACAGCCAGTCCTGCTGTGAGGCTGCTGATGGGGATGACTGATGGAGGAAGATCACGTCCGAGACGGGTCAGACTTTAGCCTGCTTCAGCACAAACGTGTGTGTGTGTGTGTGTGTGTGTGTGTGTGTGTGTGTGTGTGTGTGTGTGTGTGTGTGTGTGTGTGTGTGTGTGGGGCTAAACCCTCCAGGCGGGGGTAAACAGCAGCTCTCGTCAGCTCGCCAGGGTCAGGAACGTCTCCATCAGACTGAGGAATAACCAGGAGAAGCTTCTGGGTGTCGGGTGGTAGTTCAGTTACCCTGGGATACAGCCGAGGCTGGAGAGGGCAGGAGGAACCTTCACGCCTCCGTCCCCTCACAGGTTTACCTGACAGAACATCTCTGTTCCGTCACAGATGCTCAAAATATCACATTCCAATATGGAGTTATCTAAACTGACTTCTGCAATGAGTGAAGTTCAGGCCTTAACAAACTCACTTTAGCCTTTCTGTTATTATCATTTAATTGTCTTCAGCAAAAACTTTGCTGAGTTGGGAAATGTGCTAGCTAGCAGATTAGCTGCTGCAGCTGGGTAAAGTAGTGAACCAGCCTTTCCCCAGAGCTAACAAAGTGTGTTAGCTAGCAGATTCTCTCAGCCAAGATCACACTGGTTTTCTGCTAATGATGCTAGTTATCGTTAGCTTAGCTGCTGTTTTCGGTCTGATCTGGGGACTTTGGGCAGAGACCAGATGGTTCCTGTAGAGGTGCTGCAGAAGGATGGCGCTAACATGCTAGGCTAACTGTATCTACCAGCAGACATGTTGAACAAGGTTTTCTTTTAATGTTGAATTCTTTCATTTGCGTCATCATCAGTGACGTGAGTAAAGGAGCAAATCTGGGAAACAAGGCAACTCTTCGCTTTTCTTCTTGGACCAGATTAAACGTGGTTGTGGATTATTTTACAGATTATATGAGGACTCTGTGTGTGTGTGTGTGGGGCCTCATGCGTGAACATTCTTCTCTGGCTCCTTTGGCCTTTGCTCTCATTAGCTCTGACCACAAGCTGGGGCCCCGCCGAGGGGGCGGAGTCTATCCCGAAGGCGTGAGCAGGGTGTGAACGGGCCCGTGTGTGGACGACAGCCGCCGTCCTTCCTTCCTCATTCTGTCCTTCCTGGTGTCTGGGTGAGTCAGCGGTGCGTAGGAGGACATCAGAAGTCAGTGTTTAAAAACAGCGTCTCAGCTCCGGCTAATGCTGTTACCCACGTTAGCATGGAAACGGGTCTTTGCTGACTGTGGCTGCGTCATCTTTGGTCTGATAACGGCTTTGATTTGGTCCAGAACCCTGTCAGAACCAGCAGCTTCATCCAGTCGGGGCCTCAGACCCGAGCGGAGCAGCTGGGGGACGAAATGCTCCGCCTTTGTTTGGATCAGCGCATTAAATAAGCTAACTAGCTAACACCTCTGATCAGTGAACTCATGATTAATTCATGCACCGTCTGTGTGTGTGTGTGGAGGTGGAGCCTCTGTCCTTCCTCCATTCATCGAGAACTAAATCTCTGTCTTTTTCTTGCTTCTGATTGGCTGCTAAGACGGAGAGAGAGAGAGAGAGGGAGAGAGAGGCGGGGGCGGCTGGGCGTGATGAAAGAGTATGAAAGAACGGGGGGCTGAACATGTGAGCGTCCTGACACTCAGGAGAGGAGAGGAAGCGAGAGATAGCAGACGGAGACGTTGAGGAGGAGGAGGCCAGCGTGCGTCCCCTCCCTTGCTCCCCCAGGTTGGAGCTGGTCCTCCTCAGCGTTCTGAAGGCAGAGCGAGCGCGAGGACGGGACTGGTGTGGGACCGGCCCGGCTGGTTGTCATGGTGATTGGTACCTGGGAGCTAGCTTGTCGTCCGTCTGGGCCGTGGACGGCGCAGCCGCTGTTTTTCTGGACGTCTTCTCTGTCTTCTGCGTCCTGACTGGAGCCACCAGACTGGTCCAGAGACCCACCGGAACCAGGCTGGTCCTGGACACACTGCCTCCAGTTAGCCTCCAGGGCAGCAAGCTGGTGCCCATTCTCCCCCTCTGCCCCGACACGCCGCTGCTGTCGCTAAGGAACGGTGGGGGCGGAGTCTGCTCTGGACTAGCGGGAAGAGGCGGAGTCCAGGTACCCCTGTGCACCGTGGACCACGCCCAGCCAAGCCAGCTGAAGCGGGGGGGAGAAGCGGCTGGTCGACTCTGGAAGTCACATCATCGCTCCTTCATCAGCTCCAGACTGATACGAACAAACACACCTTCTCCAGGCTTTCCCAGCCTTTTCCAGGCTTTTCCAGGCTGGATGAAAGGAACCTAGTGGGGTTTAGGACCAGGACCCTGCAGGAACCATGGATGACTCCAGTATTCTGAGGCGCCGAGGACTGCAGGTAGGACCTAGGTTGCTGTTGGTGGAGTCACAGAGGAACCCCTGAAGCTAGCATGCTACCCAGGCTATAGCACTGCTATAGCAGAGCTGAGGGCTATTAGCCCTCAGCTCACGCCGCCTCCTGCCTTGGAGAGCCGACCCGGGTCAGAGGGACGGTGTCCTCAGATGTGGAACGGCCTTGGTGGGTGCTTTTAGAGCTCCAGCGTTTGAGAACCCAAGAGTTGGCATCCGGATGCGAGCACTGACCCCTGAGGAACGCCGCCGCCGCCGGAACCCCCCAAATGACCCACCGCCCACCTTTGGGCTGCAGGACCAAGTTCAGGTCTGCTAGATCTGGGGTCAGAGCTCTGGGGCACAGCGGATGTGTCCAGATGTTTGGACACTGCTGTGGACTGATGCTCTGATCTGGAGGACCGCCTCCGCCTCCGCCTCCACCTCCACCTCCACCAGGTTAAGCCTGGTTTAGTCTGGTTAGGTCTGGTTCATCCCAGGCTAAACTGAGCGGGTTTATTTGGGTTCAAGCTGCAGCTTCAGGCTAGCGCTCCCACATCTGTAGCCTCTCCTCTTCGTCTCTGGGTTGCTCCTCTTCCTCTTCGGTCCTTATCCAATTAGAATCCATCTATGAGCTCATCCTGTTACCATGGAGACCACTGAAACAGTGCTGTGAACTCATCCGCCGAACAGAGAGGGAAGCTTTTAAGATAAAAGCCCGCAGTGTCATTGGATCACACACACACACACACCCTGTTTGGTTTCAGTCTCTCTGGATCACCTCCTGTGCTGTGGGGTTCCAGGTGGAACCGGGACCGCCTCTGACCCTCATCTGTGAGCTGATGCTGCTCCTCTGGCTGGATTCTGAG
The DNA here is from genome assembly GCA_000180735.1 of Tetraodon nigroviridis. Taxonomy (NCBI): domain Eukaryota; kingdom Metazoa; phylum Chordata; class Actinopteri; order Tetraodontiformes; family Tetraodontidae; genus Tetraodon; species Tetraodon nigroviridis. The sequence goes on along the minus strand of CAAE01007119.1, from coordinate 3,085 downwards.
TGGGAGTGGGTGTTTCCACTGCTGTTCTGGCTCTGAGGGACGCCGGGTGTGTTCAGAGGGTGTGGAAGCTGTGGATGGTCTGAAGGTCGGGTTCTTCTCCAGCCTGAAGGTGCTGATGCTCCTCTAGACGTCCGCTGAGGACAGATGGCTGACCCCGACCCCGACCCTGACCCTGACCCTGACCCTGACCCTGGAAGACCAGGAGCCGCTGGTATGCTGAGTCTCATCTGATGGCGGCGAAACCAGAGGAAGGGAAACGCCTGGGTTTGGTTGCACACGCCCTCTGTGTGTGTGTGTGTGTGTGTGTGTGTGTGTGTGTGTGTGTGTGTGTGTGTGTGTGTGAGTGAGGCAGGTTTGAAGCCTTCATGCATCTATCAAAGCAGTGGGAGCTTCTGCAGCTCTGGAATCTGGGTCACATTTGGATGTTCCTCCTGCTGGAATGCTTCTGATCTGTGTGTGTGTGTGTGTGTGTGTGTGTGTGTGTGTGAGGAGGACAAAGGGACAAAACACACAG
>CAAE01007118.1:37454-49301 GCA_000180735.1 Tetraodon nigroviridis | reverse complement strand
CGCCTCAGGTCAGATATGCATGATTAGCTCATCAGCAGCATTTTCCTAAAACCATTGTGTTTGTGGCATTCTAACTTGAGCTGAACTTGCAGTTTTTCTTGTTTTTTTTTCACGTCTTTACGTTTGTGTCCAGAATGGTGGTGGAGCTGCACAGAAAAGTCTCCAGCCTCATTGAGTATTTGAAACAGAAGTGGACGTACCACGATCAGCGGATCGTATCCTCTAAAAACGCACGCCGGGTGCTACAAAAGTCTAAACTGATGTTGAAAACAGTTGTTCTTAACATTTCGCTTCAGCTCGAGGGTCTCAGGGAGAGGGAGGCACTGGAGGGCAGACAGTCCGGCACGGCCTCTCCCAACAAACCGCAACAGGAGGAGCTTTTCCTTTACCCGGCGGAGAGCAGCACTCTGACCACACTGCCCGGCGTAGCCCGCGTTGTCCACTCCAAGGCCTCCTGCACTGTACACTGGACAGAAGCCGGCAGGACACGGCCAAACGCCAAGGAATTACCGGCTGCTCAGATTCTAGGCATTCAAGCGGCTCAACCGTTTAAGGCCGGCGCCAAATCCGGACGGGGGAGCACAACTGCTCCTGGTGCTGCCAGCACCTCAGGGACGGCGTTAGCTGATGGGCGCAGAACTGAGCCCCTTAACAATGAGCCTTTGCAGGATGGTTCCTCAAAGAGTGAGGACAAGGCGCCTCACTCTGGTCCTGCCCAGGTTTGTTCCCAGCAGGCTGCTGCCCAGAGCGAAGAAGGGATTGAAGCGGGACCCTCTGACGGGGGGAAGACTTGTACCGTCGCCGAGGCGACAGTAGGTTTAGCAGCGAGTAAGAGCACAGAGAGAGCATGTGGCCCTACAGAAGGCCTGTCGGAGCCGTGCAAAGAGGACCACAACACCAGCGCCTCGTCTGCGGAGAGCGGCCAGACTCCTCCTGGCAAGGCTGCCGTGAGCGGCACAGAGGAGGGAATGTCGCAGGGCTCCGTGTCGGCAGCCCGGGACCGAGAACGAGCTGTGGAGCAGATCAGAGTGGACGGCTGGAGCACCCGCGACTCCGAGAACGTCACGCTGGCTGAGCTCTACCTGATGTTCGGGAAGCCCGGCAAGCTGCAGCTGGAGTACGAATGGCAGTCAGTCCCTCCCAGCGCCCAAGACAACGGACAAGGTCCATCGCAAGCCAGGCAGCGCGGGACCCACCGCGTCCTGCGCTGCCTGCTTCGACTGGTGGCAACCGAAGTCAATCCTAAACCGTTGGTACGGGCGAATCCAGGCCTGCCGTTGCTCGTGAGGCGCTCTGGAAGTGAGCGCGTGGCGCAGATGGGGTCAGTAATTGGTGTTTCCCCTTCAGGCTCCCGAGCTGTGCTCCACAGCCACCTCGCCCATGAAGAACTATCAGGAGGAGCAAACCCAGACTCTCACACCTCCGGGAAAAGGTCCCCTCGCCAGCGCTCGCAGTCCCAACTGTGGGCGGCAGCAGGCTTCTGTGCGAGGGGCCCGGTTGAACCCATCCAGCTCGGCAGCCTCTGGTAGGAAGAAAAGAGTGATTTGATGAATAGCCATCCTCCCACAAAACACAGGTGTCTCACTTGGTTTCTCCTTTTGTTTTTTAGGTGGACGCAACCTCCCACGCTCTCTACTGGGGCCAAATATCAGTAGTGACTCAGAGGGAGGCGTGTTTGCGGTTCCCACCACGTTGCCTCCCAACAGCTCTCGACACAGCAGAATGTTTTCCCCCAACAAGGAAGCCGAACTCTTCAGACAGCAGCTCAACTCCATTAGCGTAAGACGGAGCAAGCTTTGGTTCATACCGTACCTCACCAGTTCAGCAAAGAACACACGGACACCTGCTGGACTGTGCGCTCACTGTGTGTGTCGTTGCAGATGCATTCAGATCTTTTCCTCTTCCGACAGAGAAAATCTCGCAACAGACAACTGCGGAAACCGCTGGTGGTTCAGGTATGAGAGCAGAGGAAGGGAATCGTAACAAGGTTATTTATTGAAAGTCTGCCCTCCACTCAGTGGGATGAGGAAAGAGTTAAACATTCATTGCTTGCTCCAAGGGTAAAACGTGCACGTGTTTCAGCGACTTGTGTTTGACACACAGCGGACACTCGTACCCCGAACTACAGGAGACACTCCTCAGCACGTCTGCTCGGTCTCCATCCTCTCCAACTCCTCTGCCACAGGTGAACATTAAGCCATGCGCTTACTTTTCTGAAATCAGCATCATTTCTTTGAAAATGCTAAATTCTTAATGTGCTCCTTGTATGCATGATAATTGTCTTTTTGACTGTAAATCTAACTTTAGCCCTCCGCTATTTTTGGCCTCCACACAGGAACTGGCTCCTTCCGGCCAATACCGACTCGCCTGGCTCCTTCGTCGCGCCTCCCTCTGTCCAGAGCTTCTCCTGCAGCATCCAGCAGCTCTGCGACAGCTACTCAGCTCTCCAGTATGTGCTGCTTTTAGTCATTCCTCTATTAATATCTTTCCCCTTTGCTGATTCTTTGACACTTCCATTTTTTTCCCGTTGTTGCTTCCTCTCTGCTCACTGAATCATTGAACGCTTCCTTCTGGCGTATTGTCGGTCTCGGTTCCCGCCGGGGCCTATCAGGCAGGACAAACCCCTTGTGTTCACCCTCTGTTAATACGCTTCCAGGTGCCATTGACCTGGCAGCCAAATCAGCCGGTATCATCCCCGGCAGTCCCCGTCGGGAGCTGACCTCCTCGTCTGTTGACCACAAGATGCTGATCTCCCCCACTCCCGCTAGCGAGGAGGAACCAGACGCTGACCTCCTCCAGCATAACGTCCCGGAGGTCAGCGGCGCGCTCGTCTCTGCCATTACCGCCATCTTTGAAGCCGTCCGTTGAAGAGACGACCCTCCTCATGCTTCCGGCGTGTTCCTTTCACAGAACGGCGTGCCTCCTCCGTCTCCAGGGATGACTGGTGGCGGGGACCCTGTCCTCTCTCCTCCCAGTGTCGCCACGCTCCTGGACATTTCTCTGCCTGGCCCGCCTGAAGAAGCTCTGGCCCCTGGTGAACCGCAGACACACATCAGTGACTCCATCATCGAACTCGCCATTAACTCTGCTCATTATGGTACGTGTGTGGCTTTTAATATTTATATATGATTGTCAAATTATGGAAAACTAATTTTAATGGCTGCCTCCACGAAGGCGAGGAGGCTCAGCTCTCTCCGGCCAAGTTGAGCACCAACGATGGATCCAAGCTGCTAACGTCGTCCCCCTCAGTCAGCCCTTCCAGAAGCTGGATCCCGTCGCCCAGCCACGACCCCCAGTGGTACCCCAGTGACTCCTCCGACTCCACACTGGGCTGCCTTTTGTGTAGGTCTTCCTAAAGCTGGAGCGGATATAGCACTTTTGTTGTGTTCCTGCACAGAGCGAGGCCTTATTTTTCTCTCTTGGTGGTTTCCTTCCAGCCAGCATGGTCACTCCTGATAAGGGGAGGCGGGCCACCCTCACCCCACCTGGGCCCTCCAGCGGCACAGCTTTGCTCGGTCCCAGCCTCTTAGACTGCAACTCCCATGATTCCTTTCCGTCCCGGGGCCTTCCTGATGTGGCAGAGGTAAGTTGAAGTTTTAGTCTTTGAATGTTTTGGTACGTTTTTTATTTAAAAACCCAAATGCTAGTTGTTACAGAAGGGATATGGTGTGTTGGTTTTGTTCTGTTGTAACTGGAATTCTTTGCTCTTGTGTGTAAATGGACACTCAGCTGGCCTGCATGATGAGCGAGAGCAGCGTGGACTACATTGCTCGTTTCAACGATCTGGCTCAGGAGCTGGCTGTGACCGAGCCCTCGATCCCACCGCCGTGAGGTCCCATCCCCCCCCCGAGCCCGCCCCGCTGTCCGTTCTACTCTGGAGAGAAGATTTGCTGCGGAGAGTGACCGACCCTTAAAGCCATCCCCGCTGTGGTTTCTAAAAGTGCAATAATCATGGTGAACTTGTTCACTTTTTAAAGAGGTTTCTTTAAGGTGAAACACCCTTTAAATTTAAAAAAAAAAAAACACTTTTGAAAAGAAAAAGTGCTTACAAAACACAACCTCATGTACAGAAATATCCAAGGCCATATCTGAACAAAATATTTATCATTTATCTCTTCCTGCTCTGTGTGTGTGTGTGTGTGTGTGTGTGTGTTGGTAAAATGTGCCAAACCTGCCGTGTGTTTAAACAGCGACACGCAGGCTAAGCAGGGTTTAGACTGCCCTGAGATCTGAATCACAGGTGCCGTTCAGGAATACAGCAGCCGTGATTTAGCCTCGTTCCTGTTCACAGGTAAACTGGGACGTCATGATGTCCCACATTTTGTCTAAATAGATCAACACGAATGTTCTTTTGTATTTCTCACTTGCAGTTAGAACACCAGGAGCAGACGGGAAGGGCTGCTCGTTCAGCCCCCTCCACAACGGTTGGGTTTTCACTCCTTTTTTGCACTACAGACAATGAAGTGAGCGAGCTGGTCGGAAGCCCACGTCCTATAATGTGATGGTTATTTATTGGAAGTCTCCTTGTGACCCCCCCTACCCAACACTAAACGCTGTCCCCCAAAGTTCTGTTATCCTTCAGACCCTCTCTTTTAACCTGATTTTCCCAAACTTGCGGTCCTGCCTTTATGACAGAAGCTTTAACCTGGATCACATATCTGACGTCACATACAGCATCCCGAGTCCCCGCAATTTCACATAAACCAGCACCTCCGATATGCAGTATTTATCCGTACGTTTTTTAATTTGCCGTTGGCGCGTTGGTGATTCCGGGTCCTCAGTCCACAAATGTGATGGCAGACGTTGAGTCTCCTAACGAGCATCTTTATACCCCAGCGTCGCTGCACCGCCAGTGGGGCTGACGCAAGAAAACACCGTTCATAGGAGTAAACGCAGGTTTTGTTTTTGAAGCTGGTCTTTTTCTCCATTTTGTACAAACAATTCCCAGTATTCCCAACATTTTGTAAGATAATGTACATTTTTTTGGACTATTTATTTTGAATAGTTTGGTGATGTAATAAACTTAATTTTTAAGATGATATGGCATCTAAAAAGAATAACAGTTGAAAGCTTTCAGTCTGTAAAAAGTGTTTTTATTCTGTATATAAAGACATTTGCTTTTTCTATTCGGTGTGTATATTTTGTGACGACCAGTTCAAGCACTGGTGTGAAATATTTGAAATATAACTTTGCTTCAAACATCTCTGGCCAGACTGCCCTCATTAGTTGGAAATGCAGTTGTGTCGCATAAATATAAATGTGACACAGCTTAATTATGTACACAAATATACTGCAAAACGTTGAAGACGTGAACTGTTAATTGCCTGGAGCGCTGTGTGGAAGAACAGCATTTCCTTCTTTATTGTCTGTGTGTTAAAAGCACTTTATTTTCACATGGGATTGTTGATTTAAACAAACTCTGGCCCAACAGCCCATTACTGGAATAAATCCAAACTATATACTCTTGTTATCGATTGCTTTACAAGTTAAATCTGCTTTTCTTCCTCTCTAAATGTGATCGATGAGCCGGTCACTGATAGATTAATGAACAGTAAACACTAGAGTTTTCTTATGGCCTCTATTTAAACAGCCAGTTTTGCCTTTCCTGGCTCAAACGCAGCGGTTCTGTGGGTGCTCTGCTGTTCACTGGTCACTCATCTTTGGGTTTTTGCTCCTTGCGAGCACGAGAAGCCATGAGTTTGAAGAACAGAGCAGGCCACAGTGTGCGCAGGTAAATGGCCAAAGAGGGCAAAGGTCCCGCCAAGATCACATCGCTGCTCCTTTGACGGACAGCCTTGAGAACCGCCCGGGCAACGTCTGTGGGGTCACGACCTTGCGCTGTATTCTTATCCAAAACTGACAAGAAGAAGAAGAAGAGTCAACAAATGGGAAAAAAGGCAGCAGGTCTCACATTTATCAACCAACAAACCGCCAATGGCTGCTGGTTTGTGACTCCTGGTGGGTCTCACCTCCGTACTTGGAGCCGTCTCCTGTGACAGCGTTGATGGACAGGTTGGTCCGGATGTACCCAGGACTGATCACGCTCACACGGACCCCGCAGCGCTCGACCTCGGCGCGGAGGCAGTCGAAGTAGGCCTGGGTGGCGTGTTTAGATGCTGCGTCTGTCCAGCACAGAAAGCCTTTAAACAATTCTAAATAAGCAATTTAAAACACTTGGATGAATCAGGGGAAGCGACCTACAAGCTGATCTGTAGGGAATTGCTATCTTGCCCTGGACGCTACTAACGGCAACAATGTGGCCGCTGCGCCGGCGAACCATGGAGGGAAGAAGAGCTGTGGAGCACAGAAGACATTCATTTCAGTCTTTCACGCCACCTCTCTTCAACTTCAGACTAAAGCGCCATCGTTAACCTTGCGTGAGGGCAACGGGCCCAAAATAATTGGTTTCCATAACATCCCGCTGAACTGAAATGTCGGTGTCCAATATGGCGCCGCGGTAACTGATGCCCGCGTTGTTGATGAGGACGTCCACGTGGCCGTAACATCTGAGGATGTCCTCTGCGGCCGTGTCCACCGTGTGTCTGTCAGCCAGGTCAAAGGCAACAGCGACGGGAGCGTAAGTCTGCTTCAACAGCACAAAAAAGCAACTTTACTCAGCATCACAGTCACTTTTCTTTCATCTCTTTGATCCTGACTTTAAGCTGCTTCTTCTATGGAGCAACACACAGGATCATCTCAGAGGCAGTAATTCACCCACCTGTTGTGATCCTGTCGGATTTGCCGCCAGCTCCTGCACCACCTGCTGTAGGCGGGCTGCATCTCGCCCACACAGCACCAGCCGAGCACCAGCAGCGTGGAATACTCTCGCACACTCTGCAAAACAGAAAACACTCTTTTTTTAATACACACCACAGGCCTGAAATATTCTGGACTTCTGTCCTGGACATTATCCTTCTACCGCCTGGTTCAAGTCATGACAACACACAGGATGAAAAGCGAGTGAGGGGAGGCTGACCTTTGCCCAGGCCGGAGCTGGCCCCTGTGATCACCACCACAGCATCCTGCAGGGACGCCTCTGCTCTGAGGCGGACCAGAATCCGATAAAGCAGCAACACCCCCGCACCCGCTAAAGCCAGCTGAAGCACTCCGGCGGCCCGGTCCATGGCTGGAGTTCAACGCAGGGGTCAGCACTGGTAACCTGGGGTCACAGCCACCACCTGCAACAAAGTTAGGGTACAACAAACAGGCTGCTTCCATGCAATGTGATGGCATAAATACAGGACAGTAAAACCGCAGAAAAGACAGCATCAACATCTGATTTTTTAATATGTTTGAATACAAACATCACTATTAAAAGAACTAGCATGACCTTGACAGGTAGTTTCCCCAAAAGCGTCCTTTTCTAACAGTAAACTTCACCATCTGGATGTAATGATACTGCAGAGGACAACAACTCCTAAAGAGTTGGCAGAGAAATTAGAAAATAATGACCAGCTCTCTAGTAGTGGCGTGGTCTAAGTATATTGGAAAGCGTAATGCAACATTATTTATCCGCTTGTAATTAACCTTAATACGTATTAGAGTCATTTTAATCATAAAACTTACCCGACTTGCATCGTTTTAGCTAAAATAACAGCAAAAATGTGCTGCACTTAATGTTTCCGGCATCCCCGTTTGTGTTGGCTAGTTCCGGTATTGGCCGCTAGTGATTGTGGGAGTTGTAGTTTCCTGAGCCAGCAGGCGCCGCCCACGTGGTAGGTTCACTTCTAATAGTCGCCACAAGATGTCGCTAATGCTCCGGCGCAAAAAGCGGTCGATAACCTGATCGGCTCTGACCCTCCCTTAACATAAGAACAAACACATTTCCTTAAAGGGTCTTCAATTATTTACGTGATTTTTTTTTGTACAAGGGAAACACAGAAGATGGATAGATAGACCTTAAAGCACTTTGGCAGAGATCAGCTCCTGGCAACTGTAGGCCTGTACCAGCGCTGCTGCAGCAAGCAAAGCCTTTGTGGCAGGTTGGGGAGTTACCAGCTCTCATACTGGTCTGAGAGACGCAAAGACAGCAGCACTGGAGCAGAGACCAGATCTAAAGGAGTTTAAAAATTCAGAGTTTCAGAAACACAGCAACAGCAATAACTAAACACCAGAAAAGACAGGTTCCTTGGCTGGCATTCACATCATTTCTAAAAACTGATAGACTGATGCTGTTTTAGGTGCAGATGGATCGAAACCCCAAACAAACACTCTTAAACCTGTGGAAATTACTAAAACACCATGTTTTTGTACCTTAAACCCCAAAACATTCATCACATCTTTCCTTGTGGAAAAACAGTTCCAGAGCACGTGTTTCAGCGCTCTGCACATATCAGGTAATCTATTGATAGAGTCAAGAAAGATTTTACACCAAGGAGAATCTTTATTTTGGTGCTTTATCCTTTCACGTTCCTCATGGTATACAAAAACTACAACACAAGGAATAACAACTAAATCTCTTGAATTAAGACAGCCGAGCACAGAACGGATCTATCAGAGATTCTTGCCCTCATAGCACCACCTCATGAATCAAATTCATGTTTCTACTTCTCACATGAAAAAGACAAAATACTCGACGAACCAGACCAAACAAAAACAACCCACGCATGTTTCTATCCACCCACTTGTTTCACGTCAAATGCTGCTTCCCTCTGCATTCGTACATCACTGAATTTGTATTATTCATCCCACTCGCTGCTTTCGCTACATGGAATCCTTTTTAATTTACTGACGGAATCAGTCTGAAGTTATTCAGTCGTTCTAAATCTGATTAAATCGGACCAGCGTGCTCGAACAGCCTAGAAATGGAAATGGGTCTGATATTTTTCCCTCTGCGCTAATCTGAGATAAACACTCCCATATATACTGTCAGAATAATGTATATTAGATGTGTGTGTGTGTGTGTGTGTGTGTGTGTGTGTGTGAGAGCAGAGAAAGCAATTACTGGAGCCCATACACCCACAGTGCCGCGGACTAATTTGCCAAATCAGGTCAGATTACAGTTGTACTGTTACAAATCCATGTGATTCCCATCTATGAGTCAATTTTACATGGTTTCCTAAATAATTTTGTGATCATTTCTTTTGTTTTGTTTTGTTGTTGGCTGAACAGGAAGATAAGGTCATAAAAACAACATAAACTTTAGTCCTTTCTTGTTCTGGACAGTGTTTGCTATTTTTGATCTGAAATTAGTTGAATTTATATCCTAATAAACCTGCAAACCTTGCTTACACATTATCTTTTTTATTAATGAATTCAAAAGTTGTTTAAAATGTTAAAAAACCTTTTTTCTGGATTTTTTCGAGCGGACAGCAAGGGGAGACTGCGAGGGTCAGAAAGGAATGACTTCCTGGTTCAAACACAGCTTTGATTCAAGGTTCCTGGGTCCTCCAGGAAGTGTTGCTGCAGCGCATCTGTTTCCATAGAACGGTTTGGATGTGAGGCTTCCATGGCCCTGCCTGCTTTAGGGCAGACCAGAGATACACACTTCTGACACCAGAGATACACACTGCTGACACCAGCAGATTAAATGTACAGCAAGACAACAACATCCAACAAATCTTAGTTTTTAGTTCTACTCTAGTAATTTCAAAATAAGAGATGACTTGTGTGCTTGTGCAATAAAATAACCTCTTTACAAGATACCAAAGCACAAGAGCCAAGACAGCTGAGTGACAAGTTCATGCACGTGTGTGTGTGTGTGTGTGTGTGTGTGTGTGTGTGTGTGTGTGCAGACGTGCGTGTGTGTGTGGGTGTAAGCAACATTCTTTTTCAAGATCCTTCATCCTCCCTCGTTACTGCAGGTAATTTAGGGTATTCAATCATAAGAAGGAAGAAAACAGAGAGAACAAGAGACAAACCCTGAGTGAGGAAGACTGCTGACAGGGTGTGGTCACTAGGAGACGGATGAAGAGGAGGAAGGAGAGAGAGGAGGAGGTGACGGGGTGATGAACAGGCGGATGGAAGAAGTGGACAGGAGCCGAGCGGAAAGGGGAGCAAGAGACGGAAAGCGAAGAGGAGGACAAAAGCGCAGGAGTTGATGGTGTGGGGTGGAGGGGTAGAAGGAGGAATGAGGTGTGGAGAACGAGGAGAGAAGAGAAGAAGGGAGCAGAGAGAGGGAGGAGGGAGGAGGGAGGGATGAGCTCATTGCAGTCTCGGGCTGGTGGGGGGGGTCGTCTGCGAATTGATGGCCAACACACACACACACCGTAGCCTTCAGTTTTCGTTCCTCTTGTTTTAGATAGATGTAAAAAGCGTCTGCTTCTGGTGTCTGCCACTCCTCCACCCCCTCTCTCTCTCCCTCTATCCACTTCCTCCCTCTCTCCCTCTCATCCACACCCAAGGATACCCTCCCTGCCTCTCTGCCTCTGTCTCTCTTCTCTCTCCCTCACAGTGCTTATCATCCCCTAAACTGCCACCCCCCCTCCGTCCCCTGGCTGGAGACCCTCCTCCTCCACCTCCTCCACCCTCCACCTCCACCCCTCCGTCCAGCCCTGCTCTTCTGGTGGACGTCGTCCTCTTTCATCTGTCTCTGCTCCGAGACTTCCCCGCTACCTGTGGCGGTTCTCTGGTTCTTGTGGGTTTTTTTTCCTCCCCCCCGGGTTCCTTCTCCTGCCAGCCGTCCAGCAGTGCGCAGCCACCGGGGAGAGAGGCACCATGCTGGGAGTGGACGCGTGCGAGTTTGGGGGTCAGGTGCTTGGAGCTGCTGTGGCTGACCATGTGCTACAGAGGTGAGACGCCCCACCGGCTTCTGTGGGGATTATTCCGCCGATTAATCAGCAAAACCATTAGTGTCTGTAAAATGAATGAAAGTGTTACTGTTGTGTGTGTGTGTGTGTGTGTGCGATGTGCGCGTGTGTGTGTCACAAAAGGGTGTGGAGATTTTTATTTCCAACATAAAGCTCGGCCAAGGCAGACTAAAGACGGCCGATCAATACTTATTGATCAGCTTCTAGATGTGTTCTCCCCGCCTCCCCCTTGTATCATAGTGCCCCCCTTTCACACACACACGCACACACAAACACACACACACGCACACACACACACACACCCCTATGTAAGGGGGAAACCCAGGATTTTTCTAGTATCTTTGACTATTCGGCTCTGCTGCATTGTGTGTGTGTGTGTGTGTGTGTGTGTGTGTGTGTGTGTGTGTGTGTGTGTGTGTGTATTTGCCACATTGTGTGTACCAAAATACTCATTTTAGCAACATGAGGACAAGTGTTGGAAGTGAGGACATTTTGGCTGTTTGAGAGTTTAGATGTTTTAAGGTTGGGGTAACGATGGGGGATGGGGGGGTGTAGGTGGGACGGTTTGGGTTTAATACATTAGGCCTCTGAAAGTCCTCACAAAGGTAGTAATCCAAGGATGTGCGTGCTTGTGCGTGAAGACAGAAAAATCCTCCGTCATTGTTGGGAGACAACAGCAGAACTGATCTCCAAACAAAGTGGTCACCAAATATCAGCTTCACTCAGGGTCTGAATTTCAAACAGATGCTTGAATCGATCAGCGTGCCTTCAGTGTGTGTGTGTGTGTGTGTGTGCATGTGTGTATGCGTGTGTGTGTGTGTGTGTGTGTGTGTGTGTGTGTGCGTGCAGGGGGGGGGGGGGGGCTATTTTATATGTGGCTGTGAAACGGGCGGGTGAAAGGATCAATATTCTCCTAATCACATATTTAAAAGCAGAAAGACGTTTATTCTTCAAAGAGGGGCTGATGTGGGAGCTCTCAGCCTCCCGCGTGGCTGCTGCCATCAGTCATTTAGGAAAAGCTGATTTAGGAAAAGTTGATTTTGCTCCTTATTTGTACCAGAGGATCTAAAAAATAGAATATTTGACTTGAGAAATGTGG
>CAAE01007118.1:0-36910 GCA_000180735.1 Tetraodon nigroviridis | reverse complement strand
GGAGGGGGAGGGGAACGAGAGGAAAAGGAACAGGTGGAGGGGGGTATGTATAAGAACGAGAAGGGAGAGGGGGAAAAAAGGAAAAGGGGATAGGGGAAAAAATGGGGAAAATGTTTGAGAGAGGGAGAGAGAGAGAGAGAGAGAGAGGGTGAGGCCTGTGTCCCAAAATGATCCTCTGAGCTGTCAATCAGGATAATTACACTGATTAAATTCTTCTTTGTCAACCATCCTCCCTCTTCATTTGCTCTTCATGTGTCCTAAAACTGTGAACCTTCATCAGCTCCTCTCCTTAACCCGGTCAGTGTGTGTGTGTGTCTGTGTGTGTGTGTGTGTGTGTGTGTGTGTGAGAGAGAGAGAGACAAATGACAAATGAAGTTGTGCAGGGGGCCAGACGTGCACAGCACTAATCAAGTCAGTCAATTAGACAACCTGCTGTTTCAACGAGGCCAGCAGGGCAGCTGAGGAGGCTTGTGTGTGTGTGTGTGTGTGTGTGTGTGTGTGTGTGTGTGTGGTTAGCCTCTGTGCAGTCATTTTTGATGTGTCTCTTTATCTCTAACATCTGTCAACAGTAAAAGACATTTGTCTTTCCCACCATAAATGTCACAAACAGGACTGTTGGGGTGTTTCCAGCTGTGAGTTCTGAGCTCAGGTGTGTGTGTGCGTGTGTGTGTGTGTGTGTGTGTGCGCTGACTCTAAAGTTCAGATAACAGACTCACTGTGGTCGTGTTGTTATGAGAGTCACGCACTCACAACAGCCTCAAAGATGGAAGCACCCCTCCTCATAAAGCCCTGTTATGTTGGCCATTATTCTTTTATTGTACAAGCTGTTAGGCGGTCGGCAGAGCTCTTCAATGTGTGTGTGTGTGTGTGTGTGTGCAAAAAAAAAAAAAAAACCCTGGAGAGAGAGAGAGAGTAGCTTCCCAAAAACTGGTTATAGGAAATAGACTGATTATTCTCTTTTAACACTCCCTCTTATGTCTTCATTGTCTAAATTGAACCTCACGCCCTCCTTACCCAGTCGGTGTGTGTGTGCTGTGTGTGTGTGTGTGTTTTTTGTGTGTGGTGTGTGAGGGAGAGAGAGACATGAAATGAAGTTGTGCAGGGGGCCAGACTGCAGCACTAATCAAGTCAGTAATTAGACAACCTGCTGTTTCAACGAGGCCAGCAGGGCAGCTGAGGAGGCTTGTGTGTGTGTGTGTGTGTGTGTGTGTGTGTGTGTGTGGTTAGCCTCTGTGCAGTCATTTTTGATGTGTCTCTTTATCTCTAACATCTGTCAACAGTAAAAGACATTTGTCTTTCCCACCATAAATGTCACAAGCAGGACTGTTGGGGTGTTTCCAGCTGTGAGTTCTGAGCTCAGGTGTGTGTGCATGTGTGTGTGTGTGCGTTGACTCTAAAGTTCAGATAACAGACTCACTGTGGTCGTGTTGTTATGAGAGTCACGCACTCACAACAGCCTCAAAGATGGAAGCACCCCTCCTCATAAAGCCCTGTTATGTTGGCCATTATTCTTTTATTGTACAAGCTGTTAGGCGGTCGGCAGAGCTCTTCAACGTGTGTGTGTGTGTGTGTGTGTGTGTGTGTTTTATTGTCCCTGAGGCCCTGTTACAGTATTAGAAGACAATTGTGACAGCAGGACTCGAAGGACTGAAAAAAACTGACAGCACACACACGCAGATGTGTGTTTTCTCTGACTCAGTGAATGGTTCTCTGTGTTAACAAGGATGAAGCAGACTGAAACAATGATCATCTTCTTCACCAGTTTTTATTCTAATTAAACTGCGTGCATGGCCATGTTCAGGCAGGCGTCCACCATTCTGGACGTGCGCGTACGATCCGCTCACCACTCAGGTCAGGTCTGACATCGTTTACGTGGAGTCAGGGTGGATTCTTGGTGCCGCGCAACAAAATGATTAAAAAAGGTGAAAATAGCGATTAAACAAACCTCCAGCTGGTCGTTGAGCACAGAGAGACACATATTCCATTCAGATTGAAACATAAATAAATATCATTGAATAAAATATCTGTTTTTTACAAAAGTGTTTTGTATTCATCTATTTTTTTTCCTGGGAAATTCATACTAAGTTTGTTTTTTGGACAATTGTCTCTCAGTTTTCTCCTCTCAGCGCTCGATTTCAGTGAACCATTAGCGTTTAAGGGCCGAGTGTGTTGATGGTGATCAGTTTCAGCAGTTTCACATTCATCAAGACCATCCGAGTCGACGACGGTGGGGTCGGACACACACGGAATTTTCACTAATCACCCTGCGTCTTTTCCCACCATGATTCTTGCACTCAGATCTCACAGTTGTTGGCAGATTGAAAAATGAGGCCCGCCGCTGTGTCCTGCCCCCACCCACACTGGGGCCACCGCCCTCCCGTGTGTGTGTCCACAGTGTGACTGGTAGTAAAGCAGCCTCCACCACTCTGTGAACCAGTTAGGTAACATATCACCTCTGCTGTGAAGACGTCTTAGATTTGAGGAGCTGCTGCAGGTAAAACTGATTTGTAGTTCTGCTGAAGAGTTTTCTGGTAATATGTGACTCTTTCTAATGTTTCTACATTTGTCAGGACCTGTTACAGGTTTAGGTCATGGATGCCCTAAAGGTGGTTTTAACTGTGTGTGCGTTTGCTCGCCCTCTTTTTTTGTATCGCATTTGTACCACATCTCTGGTGGTTTAAAAACACTCCACTGCCACAGCAAAAGTGATGTCACTCGACATCGGTTGAAAGAGTTTCCATGGTTACTGTGTTTGGTACTGACTGGGTGAGGTAATTTCACTGAAGGAGGTTGAGAGTAAAGTCGTACTTCCAGTTTTGAGGTTTGGTATTGGTTTTAGGTTTTTATGACTCTGTGTGTGTGTGTGTATATATATATATATATATATTTTAGGAACTGGCATGTTCTTTCCATGAAATGCACGAAGATCAACAGAACGTGGCATGGCTGGGGTCTAGCTAGCAATTTGGTAATGGAAAATATACTGCAGGAAATAAAAAACACCCTACTATTCTTTCTTTCTTTCTTTCTTTCCCAAAGGTCTGATGGCTGAGAAGAACGAGCTGTCGTTCGAGGAAGAGGAGTACCAGAAAAACCCGGGCTACACTCCTCCGGCACCCAAGTCTCTGAAGGAGATCCAGGACCAGGACAAAGATGACGAGAGTCTGCTGAAGTACAAGCAGATGCTGTTGGGTGGTCCCCTGGGGGCCGAAGGTGTGTGTGCCCGTCATCCAGTAGGGGAGCCGCTGGAGGAGTGTGACAGCTTCCACACACTCATTCCTCCCAGTCTTTAATCTTACACACACACACACACACCTAGCTACATATCTGCCTGTCTCAGCAGCAACTGTGTGTCACCCTGAGGCTTTTACGGTATCTTTGGAGTAGACGTTGTCTCCCTCCGGCTGTGAGAGTGCAGTGAGTCGTTCATATTGAAACTGAAGAAATAAAAGACAAACTTAGACTGGAACCATCTGTCTCTTCAGGGTAAAGGTGGGATCTCTACTGATGCCGGTTTCCTGACTTCTGCTTCTCTCTGCAGACGCCTCCTTGCCCCTGGTCCAGGTGCTCCGGATGACCCTGCTCTGCGACGAGGCCCCCGAGCCGGCCACCATGGACCTGACCGGTACGTGCCGCTCCACCCTGCCGCAGTTGCTGTGCAGAGATACCGCAACGGGTGTGTCTGCCGGAGAGAGAGGAGAGGAATGAGTGTTTGCTTAGTGGGCAAATATCGACTGCGGGGTGGAATGGAGGGGGATCGTTGCGTGTGTGCTGCCAGCGACCAGGCCACAAAGACTCAGCAGGAGGCCGGCCAAGGCACGGAGGTCCGCACCGGCCCCGCCACGGTCCGGAGCTTCTCCCACAGCACATTTAGAAAGCTCCAATAAAAAAAGGTCAAGCTGTTGCTAGGCAGTGTCGTCTTTGTAGTATGCAGATTACAGAGAGAGAGAGAGAGAGAGAGAGAGAGAGGAGAGAGAGTGAGCGTATTAAAGCGTGTTCCGGCGTAATGGGGAATCTGCTGAACGGTGTGAAATGGTAGACGATGTAACGCTTTCACATTTCAATCACAGATGATGGAGGTGGAGCAAAGGTGGGTGGGGAGGATCGATGCAGTCGTCCTGCCTTGATGACATTTTAGAGCAGAAACATTTGATTACAGTCTGAAGTTCGGGCCTGTGCGTCAAGATCTCCTCACGGCGGCTTCAGCCGACCCAAAGTCGGGAAACTTTACCCTTTTATGGCCCAGGCTGATGTAGGGCTAGTTCAGCAGCCTGACCCGGTCCAAAAAGGACGCCACCCTGAGGGGTCGTGTCATCTCTGATTTGGACATGTGTGTTTGTTTCACAGGGATGAACGGTAACACTGTTGGGAGAAATCTCTCCAGATTACTAATCTACACAGTCAGCGGGCGTCTAATAAGGGTTGGTGCTGGTGTATCGTGTTGCAGTCAGACAGCTGAGCCGGCACCAGGCTGGTTATGGAACCGAACAGGCTGTTATCAGCGCAGCAGTGGTGCTCGGAGCGATAACGAGCCTCTGCAGCTCTGCCGACGCTTGGCCGGCGTGCCTGTCCCATTCCAGACATGAAACAAAGCAGCGTCACAGAAGTACAACAATCCAATGCAACTGATGTTTTTTTGTTTGTTTTTTTTACATGAATAACCTATTGCTTATTTTTAATCCTTGTTTTTTTTGCCTGATTAGGCTCTGCCAACACTGGCGAGATGAAGAGCTGCAAAGTGATGCAGGAATCAGACTTAATCACTCACTGCTTTGAGCACCTCAGTCATGAAAATAATTTTTTCAGCCGTCGCCGTATCAGACGCCGTAACGTTTGCCAATCAGAGTCCTTTTGTGTTGTTTATCCAGCATTAACGTGCAATGATCACGAGGCTATATTTGACTCCCGGTGCGTTGATGCCCGCCAGGCATGTTGGTGTGTGAGTGTGAGCGTGACACCAGTGTGAGAGCGAGAACAGCAGTGCAGGTAGGCGCTGACCTACATTCCCACCCTGATGCTCCCAGAGGACACCAGCATCCTTTCTGCTGTTTTTTCCCTCCTCACGTGAGGACAGATCCATTCACACAGGCACCGACTGGATCCGCTCAACAGTTTGGGTCAAAACGAGAGCGTCTGCATGATCAGATGTGGGAGGTTTTCATCCTTGCTGAGCTGGAGCCACACACTGTGTGTATATGTTATTTAGTTGACACTGTTTGGAGTCAAACCCCCAACCCCTGAACGCTCACTCCATGCTTGTGTGCATCACCGATGCTCAGTCACTCTCCTCTGCTTCCTCCTCCGGCTCTTTCTGTCAATTAGAAAGCACTCAGCCCGAGCGGGCGGCTTTGAATTGATGTATAAAGTGATTAGAAATTGGATATCTTTCTGATTGCAGCCGGTCTTCCTCTCCTCTCGGTTCCAGAACTCCTGGTTGCTGTTGTGGTTTGAGCTGTAATACCCAACATGTCGGATGAAATATGACGGCCGTCACTCTGAAATGGCAAAAAAAAAAAAAGATTAGCAGTGGTTGTTTGCATGTGAAAGTTGTTCACCGCTAATGTGCAGATGAATTTTTTTCCAGACACCACCTCACATGTGTGAGTCAGTAGCTGGCTCATGGTGTCGCGAGTCATCTGAGCCCCTCTGCTGGGTGACGCCACACACATTTACCGTGTGTGTGTGTGTGTGTGTGTGCGCGTGTGTGTGTGCGCAGACCTGGCAGCTCTGAAGACGAAGGTGTTTGTCATGAGGGAAGGTGCCACATTCAGACTAAAGATTGACTTCAAGGTGAGTTATCCAGCCATAGGTCCTACAGGCAGTGACACGGATATTTTTTAATATTTTTTTCAGTAATTCAATTAGACGCATTAGATGATGCTGCCAAAAGACCTTCACCACATTCAATGTGTGTTTGCAGGTGAACAGAGAAATCATTTCTGGGCTGCGGTACCATCACGTGGTCCAAAGAAATGGAGTAAAGGGTAAGTAAGATTTAGAAATGTGATCATCCGAGGTTCTAAGCCAAGGTCAAAGGCCAAGGGGCTTTGATCATGGAGCAGCCTACTATGTGACGTAACGGTGTAAATGACAGCATGTTGGGATTGAGCTGTTTGGTGGAGGTGTGTGGTGTGTTGTGGTGGTGGTTGTTGTTGTTGTTAGGGACTTTGTCACCACCTGGCAGAACTTTTTTGTTTTTCTGTCTTTCCTTGTTTAGTAATATAACAATCTTCATGGTATAATACATTATTTGTAAATAAAAATAATTAAAAAAACGTTTTATCTTAGTAAATTCCTTTTCTACATCATAAATACTTTTTAAAAAGCCCAAAATCCAAACTCAGAGTTGCATGTTAGTTTAAACAACTGTTTCACCACGAAAACATATAAGCAAAATAGACGTTTTTGAATATTAAATCTGTCTTGTGTCTTTGCAGTAAACAGGAAGACGTACATGGTCGGAAGTTATGGGCCCAAGCCTGAGGTACAGGAGTTTGAGTCCCCACCGGACGAAGCGCCCAAGGGAATGCTCTCGCGTGGCAGGTATCTGATCACCTCCCGGGTGATTGACGATGACAAGATCACCCACCTGGCGTGGGAGTGGAACCTCGACGTCAAGAAGAGCTGGGATTGATTCAACGAATCTTTCTTTAATCTCCTCCTCTTTATCCTTCTCGTCCTTTTCCTGAGAGAAGTGTTCCAACGACCTCTTTTTTTCTGTAGATCTTGCATTTGTTCAGTCTTTCAGGGTGAAAAGTTCTCTCTTTCCAGGCTCTGACCTCTCATTCCTGCCTGTATCCCTGCATTCATCACTATCGAGTCTTTGAAACGTGGGAATTGTGTGTAAACTGCATATAAATGGGTGAATTATTAGAAAGATGAGCAGAATATGGCCTGCACTGACAGGACATCAGCAGAGATGGTTAAAAAAGAGATACCAGAAGAATTTGCATTTGCCCTTTTTCAGCCTGATATTTTCCTCGCTGCAGAGGCAGAGTTTACAGGAGGGACAACCTCTCGTAGCCTTTTTTTAAAGGATAAAGATGCAGCCAGAATATCAGGCAGGATAAATGTCCCTCCTCTCTGTGTGGATTAAGTTTAAGCATTTACTAAAGATTTTTTTAATTATTATTTAGGGAGTTGATTTAAATGCACGATTTAAAACATTTAACAACCATTAATTGTTAATTATTCTAATCAAAAATGACGGTGAAGGTTAACAATTGTCTAGTTCGGCGCTTCAAACCAGAGCTAATGGGCTCGTGTTGCACCTCTCCTCTTTAAGTCTTCTTCAGTTCTTAGTTACAAACACACTTTCACTCTTTTTTTCCTCTTTTGTAAATGATTGCACATTTGACCTGGAATCAGCGTCTTATCGCTTTCAATCCTGCTGCAGTTTTGCCTCCAAAGCAGCGCTTTTCTTAAGCCTACGACACCTTTTGGGAGCGCAGACTGTCGCGCACACTCTAGGAGGAGATGCATGCGCTGGACGTCCATTAGGGTTTGATACAGTTTGAAAGAGAGGCAGGACGGTGTCACCCTTTTTTAAAACCCCTTCTCGTGTACAAAAGATCATAACGTGGATAAAAACCCGCCGTGAACGCTCATCCTTTTTTAGATGGTCGTTGACGGCCGCACGCTGCCTGAGACTCAAAGTTCAAAGGTCACAGAAAAGAGTCAGGAAGAAATATCGTGATTGTTGTTGAGTCTCTGGATATGATATATTGTCATTGTTGCTGAACATACCCAAATAGCATCTGAAACTGTATTGTGATCTCAGACTAGCTGTAGTTGTTGGGTGTTGCATGGTTTAGCAGGAGTCTTTCTTCCCTTTTTTTCACTTTCCTGTAAAACCCGGCGTGATGGGTGCTTGGTTGGCCGTGTTGCTGCAGATGCATCGTGTTTTAAAGGCACAGGCGTTGACATGTCTGCCTGTGTCTGGTGCCGCAGCCTGTGGTGATCAAGCGCTCCTTCCTTAAGTGTTGGTGTGAACCCTCCTGTATGTTTTAATAAAGGCAATACGAACAACCTGTCAGACGAGTCGCATTCCTTTTTTTCCCCCTCTTTTAGGTCAACAAGCTTACTCTTCGCTTAAATTTTTTACCTACTGTTACTATGGTGATAATGTGGCCATTCTGCATTTCTCAAGGACACCCACAGTTACTGTGTGGCTCTACACACACACAGATCAGTGTAATCAGATCTTCGCAGTGGCCCATTAAAGCTCAGTTAGCAAATCGCGTTCTTTTGTTCTTTGCCCTCAAGAAAAACACGTTTGTGAAATGCTGTTTTTTTAATGCAACAAAGCAAACAGGATTCTGCAGAGACGCGTCCAAAAGGGGATGGGGAATTCACAGTACACACATCTGTTCATTCCAGGTGTGGTGTTTGCAGACATGGCTACGATCATCTCGTTTGTAAGACGTAAACACAGATGCCTGGATTTCATATCTGCCAAATCAGCCAAATTTAGCCACAGATATTCAGAGAGTGATTGAAATGTGAACCAGAGGCAGCAGGTTTGTGCACGACTGTGTATCTGTGTATGGGTGTGTGTTGGTTTCATGCAGTAAAACATCAGATATTGGAAAGATGATGGATTAAAAAGGACTCATATAATTTTGAATCTCTTGACGTTGTGTAGCTAATCAGAAGTGAATATTCACCAATGCATGCAGAAGCTTTAGAGACACTAAACAGCCTGTCGTTTGTTTGTTTGTTAGATTTTTTTGCAATCAAGACACCTGGAAGAGAGTAAAACCTGTACATGGATGCAACCTAATCCACAGCATCAAGGACATTTGAGTCAGACTATTCTGCTACCCCCTAAATGAACTCTTCCCATACGTTCTATCCATCTGTCCGCCAGTCCTCCCCGTCAGCTGCGCTCCGTGCCAGGGTGGTGTTATTGCTGCGGAGAGCCTGCTCCAGCAGGGCTCGCTGGGCTGTCGCCGGCAGGTAGAGGAAGGCGTAGAGCAGCGCCAGCATCAGCAGGGCCAGCAGCAGAGGGAGGCCCCAGTCTGAGGTCATTATGGGCTCCTCACACCGAGCCTGCAGGAATGATTTATTGTGCATGATCTGAAGGTAGGTGGCAATGCTGAAGGTCAAGGGAGCGAGATACAGATGAGACTTTGAGATGTTCACAGCAACTTACAGAGGTCAATGAATTTGTAGAGTAATATTTCGATATACTCACGTTAGGGGAGGGACTCCAGAAATAACCTGATATCCATGTCCTGGCTCACGTACATTAGTTCAGATGGTACTGCAGCAAATATTGAAACTCAGCAAAAAAGACTTGGTAAAACCCTTGTTCAAGTGACACGTTCAAGTTCAAATAAATCCAAAGATATAATCTCCAGACAAATAAAAACCCACCTTATGTTGAAGAAACTGACATAAAAAAATGAGCTTCGGTTTCTGATGAAGAAATTCTATTCAGTATTCCACTATTTTTCCGAGAGAAGGATATTTTAAAAGCCTCAGATCCGAGCTGAGCGCCGGCTGCTTTCCTGCGTGTTTCCCCACAGAAACAGAGAAGCAGATTGACTGCTGACACATGCCAATTATATAATGATTGTTGATCTTCTTAGCTATAATATTCATACCTGCCTCTGTGTAAGGATTACCTGCCCTTGGTTCCTGTCCATAATACAATGTTTTTTAGGCGCCCAGTGTTCCAATATGCTTTTATTCTTAAAATATATACTATGGTTTTATACATTATTCACAGGTTTTCAAATTCTTTTAATCCACTGGAAAAATATATTTGATCATGAGAAGAACATGGAATATATGTTAAAAAATATTCGACTGGCTGCTCTCTGTCAAAGAATAATGGTTTGAAATTAAATCATTTAAATTTTCATGTAATCAAACATCAGGCGAGGAAATGACTCTATCGCTCCACTTCCACGTCTGTGCGGTAGGCGGCGCTGTGGGTCCGAGTGGCGTTGGTGCCTTTGGCCAGACCATAACAAACAACGAAGAAGAAGGAGCAGCTGGGCTCTGGTACATCATTCAGCTTTACTTACTTTTTAAGCTAAAGGTACGCCAACTGTCGGTATGTAAGGAAATATGTTTAGTATTTTAATACATATAGTTGCGTTAGTTTGTCAGAATGTGGAAGATTTATGATAAGTACGTCCTAAAGTAACTGACATGCTAACGTGGCCACGTTAGCATGTCCCTGTGTTATGCATCACCCTATTGATACTACCATCAAATGTTTTTAACGATATTTATTTGGGATAGATTTGTGACTAAGATATGCGTAATTAGGTATGTTCATAAAAATCAATGTAGTTAAAGCAACACCTGTGTCAGTGCATATATGTAGGTACACGTTATACACATTAAGGTAGGAGTGTGATGTTAATTTCCTATTAGGTTAATAACGGCGTTATTAAATCATCACATTTCGACACATTTGCATTGCTGATATCCAAAAAAGCTAACATTCTCCTTTTCACACTAAAAAAACCACTCACCTTTTTTTTTGCAGCCTGCATGTGTTCCAGGTGAGGGCTCCCACGATGGCCACAGAGCCTGCCAGCCTGGAGAACCTGCGTGTGCTGTACCACAGCCATGATTACGTCGTGGTGGACAAACACTGGGACCTCCGCATCGACAGCAAGATGTGGTATGAGAAACTTACCGTCCAGGCGCAGCTCCAGGCATCATTTCCCCCAGCTGGCAGACCACAGCACCTATTACGGTTTCAGGTCAGAATCGCCCTGCGAGCAACCACACTGGTCCATGTGTGAATACGTAAAAAAAGCCTGGTTAGCATTTCTCATTCTCACTGACAGGTTTTGTCACCAGTTGGATTTCTCGACAAGTGGAGCTCTTTGTGTTGCCCTCAACAAAGCTGCTGCTGGCCGGGCGTACCGCTGCTTCAAGGACCGCACCGTCACCAAAGCCTACCTCGCCTTAGTGAGCAACGCATGCCGAGGGCCCTAGTCTGTGTTCCCTCTCCCTTTACCGCGGTGGAGCTAAGGAGTTTTCAATGTTTACGCTATCAGATAACTTTGGAAACAGCTGAACGTGCAAAAGCACGTTGATTTTTTTCTTTAAAGCCAGCCTCTGTTTAATAACATGGGCTCATTTTCATCTCAAATGTGTTTTAATGCTGGATGATTTTAACAACAAATTTGTTCTTATAAGGTGCGAGGCTGGGTGGAAGCAGAGATACAAACTTTGGACTTCTCCATCGGCAAGAACACTGCAGAGGGAAAAACACACATGATGTGTGTTGAGGCAACGGAAGGTACTTGGCCCTGGCCTGGTCGTACCTGTTTGCCTTTTTTGTGTTTGTCTCTGCAAGTATGCTTTTGTAAAATCTACCTTTCTTCTTCATTGATGCCATGAAACTTACAGTTTTCTTTTTAAAATTCAAAATGATAACATATTTTATTATATTATTTACTTAAAAAAAACTATATTTACATTATTAATTTGACAAACACTCCCATATAAGGTTTTATTTTTAAATATTAAAACAAGATTTTTGTCACTTATAGATGATTTAGTTCCCTGATTTTTAACTAATGATTTCTGTCAGTTTAATATTTTTCATTATTTACCAACTTGATGGGAATTTCACAGGACTATACTTTTAAAACATTTTGCTTCCTTCAAAAACAAAAAGACTGTATCTGAGAAATGTGTAGAAGGAATGACACGTAAACCTCTCTCTCCAGGTTGTGAGAAGCCCAAGACCTGCCGTAGTGAGCTGGCGGTGTTGGAGTACGGCTTGTATGACGGAGAGCCTGTCACCAAGGCGCTGCTGCAGCCGCTCACAGGTCCCAGCCGCTTCAGTTCTCTTTGGCCTGAGCTCCTCAGCTGTTGGACCTTGTGTAGTTGACCAAAATGTCCATCCCTACTCTCTGGTCCATCCTTCCAGGACGAACCCATCAGTTAAGGGTCCACTGCAGTGCCATAGGCCACCCCATCGTGGGTGACGTCACCTACAGCTGTGGCGCAGATGCCGGCCCCTACCGCATGATGCTGCACGCTCACCTCCTCCACCTGCCCCTGGAACCTCAACCTCTGCTCGTCTGTGCTGGGGACCCTTTTGTCCCCAGCGTGGACCCTAAGTGGCTCCCACAGCGCTCTTTACGCATGCTCTCAGCTGCCGTGGCTTCACTTTTAGAGGACAAGGCCCGGGAGGACAGAAGGATGAAAGATGAGGAGAGAGAGAGGGCAAGAAAAGAAGAAGAAGCATGGGAGGGAAACAAGAAAGGGAGCGGGGAAGTGGAGACAGATGAGCAGAAAAGGCAGTGTCAGGAGTGGCTGAATGAATGGTCCGGAGTCTCATAAAGCCCCTCAAAAACACGTGAGATATATTTCAGAGAAAAACAAAAGGGAATTTGTGAAGTAATCACCAGCGGAGAGCATGAGGCAAACTAAAGGAACTCCGTGCCTGTTTCTAATTCAGTGCAATGCAGCACACGTCTCAGCTCAGTGTCCACAGTGGGTTCCGCTCCCATCCCTCTCTTCATGAAACATTTTACAGACTTGTAGTAGAACACTGAAATATGGCCGTGAGGGTTGGGGATAGTTGAAGTTTCTCTTTATTAGCTGCTTTATTTACACTCCGCCACGAGGTGTCGCTGTTTCCGCGGAGACTGAAGCCCTGCTGCGCTGCCTCGTTTAACTCGTAGCAGCACCAACAGCTCCGGAGCGCCATGAAAGTTCACCTGCTGCATATCTGCACTCCTGAATGCAGTCTTTGCTACTTTATGCCGCATGAAGTGGATCTCTACCATGCTTTTTATATTTACGCGCTGTAATGATTTTTCATATCGAGAAAAACATCTAAAATTGCACAAACAGTGCTGAATGATTTGTAAAGGAGCTGCAGACTTTGCAAGTGGCCATTTGTTCTTACCTGATTTATTTGTACATTATTGTACATGTTATTTGTGCAGGAATGAGTAATTTTAGGGGGCTTTTTGTTTGATTTGTTTTTTGAGTAATGAGTTTTGTCCACAGGCATTTGATTATGTGGAATACTGCAATTATATATTCAGGTAAACAAATAATGTGTTGATAATTGAATGATCTCGGGACTGCACAAACTGGTTGGGCCACCTGTTATGTTAAACAGCTGTCACATAAATGCTGAAAAAAAACCCCAATTTTATCCAATTTGTTGTTTAACGCTCTCACTAAAAGTATTATTTAAATTGCTAATCTATTGGTTTTTGTATTGTTACTATTTCGGACGTTGTGAGATTGGCGTCGTGCAAAACCACAACACCCACAATGCACCACTGGAGCAGCAGCTGTGACGCGGATTTGGGTCCAAAAAGCGGCTGTGGACGGTGGGGACGAGCGTCTGGTCCCACCTGGAGCTCTGCGAGGACCGAGGAAGCTGCAAATGACTTCTCTGCTCTTTTCTTGTGAAAGTTTGGCTCACGCTGTGTCCGGAGCAGCCGTAAGTTTTCATCTCTTCAACAACCCTTATGCATGTTGATGGATTCACTCAGCAAATTATTATTATCACTATATATACACGATTTAGATTCAAATATAATATTGGTGGTGTCCTCCATTCGACATTTCACACAAATCTGCATTTAGGACAGTGTATATTGTTTTAATTAAAAATGTATATTTTAAATAATAAACTGCAAAGAAGACAATAAGAAAGACTGAACTGGCATTAAATGCTGGTATAATGTGTTTTATTTGCCTGACATTAACTGTCGCCAAGTAATATGTGTGCAGTGGCAATCCTGTTAATTCATTTATTTATTTATATTATAGTGATTATTAGAAATTATAGACTTATTATAAACGTGCCTCATTATTTTCACTTTTCAGGTTCTTGTCCTCTACTTTTTTAATTTTCCTTATCCTGTGTTAGTTGTGATTGTGGGGTCAGTCCTAACCCACTGACCCTAACCCTGACCCTGACCCTGACCCTAACCCTAACCCTGACCCTGACCCCGACCCAGCAGGATGTCTGTCACTCATGTTGAGTCCTCTACCGTCTCAGGGGGCTGCGGTGGCCATGACGGTGTTCTACCCTCTGGATACGGCCAGGCTGACCCTTCAAGGTGGACGGCTGTGGCCGCGTGGCTCTTTTTACCGCAACAACTGTGGAATTCTGTTATCGCAAAGTTTTATTTCTACTTGTTTTCAGTGGATGAAAAAAGCAAGTCTAGGTCAGCCCAGTCTGTTCTAGCGGAAATCTTTAAGGAAGGAGGACTGTGAGTGGCCATCTGGAAGGTTCTGGGTTCCAATTCATTTACCCGAGTGCACCAGAATTCCATCAGATAACTCTGCTTGCCTTGCAGATTCGGCCTTTACAGAGGCTGGTTCGCAGTCATCTACACCTTGTGCATTTCCAACTTCTCCTATTTCTACTGCTTCCATTCCTTCAAGAACATCTGGCTGAGCGGCGGGCAGGCGGCATCGGGCAGCAACGACTTACTGGTGGGCTTTGCTGCAGGTAAACGCCACGGAAAGCCTATTTGAATAACTCCTGGCACCGAAGCGCTTCAGCTGACCCGCCTGTACCCCACCAGGCACCGCCAGTGTTCTCCTGACTTCTCCTTTGTGGGTGGTGAACACCAGGCTGAAGGTTCAAGGACTGAGGTGTTACAGTAAAGATATGTCCCCCACCAGATACGCCGGCTTTCTGGGTAAGTGCACCATCATCCCGAGGTACTTTTCAATCCACGCGGTTTGGAACGACTTCACTCTTTTGGCAGACGCGATGGTGCAGATCACCTGCGAGGAGGGCGTGGCAGCACTGTGGAGCGGCACCTTCACGTCCCTGCTGCTGGTGTCCAACCCCGCCATCCAGTTCATGATGTACGAGGGACTGAAGAGACATCTGAGACGGGCTGTTCCCAGACAGGTGAGGGGGGAAAACTGGAGAGATTAGCCAGAGATTCCGGCTCCTCACATGCTCGGAGATAAAGGGAGCTTAGGAGGAGGAGGAGGGATTACGGGGGGAAATTTTCTGCCTCATTTAAGACAGTATTTCTAGAATTTTTTTTTTTTGCCATCACCTCTATATTTTTTGTCTGTCTGTCTTTTTGAGCGTTGAGCTTTTGTCTCCTGAAGTACAGAAAACCCAGAAACCTGCAATCTCTCTTTTCTTCCCCAAGCTTTCGTCCTTTGAGTTCTTCATCATCGGCGCTACTGCCAAAGCTGTCGCAACCGTCGTTACATACCCGCTACAGACCATGCAGTCCGTTCTCCGGGTGGGTTCTCCTGCGTGCATCCAGGAGGGACTGTTTTTTTTAACATTTGCTGGTATATTTAAAGAAAATGTTTTTAAAAGAGTCTGTTTTGATTTCAGTTGCGCCGGTATCAAAAGTCCGATGAAAAGCCAAACATACTGTCCAGCGTAAAGATGTTTAGGTGTCAGTTTGTCAGAAGAGTGAGGTGGGTGGGGACACATAAGGTCGTCTTTCTATCTTTCTGTGGATTCCTAATAAAATAATTCATCCCTGAGTCTCTAGTATGAACCATCACAACTCACGTCTAACCTTTACAGTAAAACCAGCTTTAACCCACATGTAGATTAACTTAGTGTTTGTTTTTTTATTTATTTTACCATTCTTTCAGGAACAATGGCGTGTGGAGCCTGTTCAACGGCCTGGAGGCCAAGCTGCTGCAGACAGTGCTGACGGCCGCCCTCATGTTCCTCATCTACGAGGAAATCGTCAGCTGCACCTTTAGGGCCATGGGGCTGAGCCAGCACCCGTAACTGTGGTTCCTGCTCAGGGTTAGGCTCTCTGGTGGGTGGCACTGTGGCTAGGGTTCTAGGCTTGAATCCCCCGGGGGCCACGGCCCTCTCTGTGCAGTTGGCATGTTTTTCCAGCATCTGTGCAGATTGATCTTGGGTACTCCTGCTTTATTTGAACTAAAATGCCAAGTACTATGTGTAAAATATCTACAAAAAATGACCCTTTTGATCTTTGCAAGAACTGTTATGCATATGAATGTATATTAAAAGCTAAAATCCATTGACGTGTATTTATTTTGTGCCATCCTGGAAAGTTTCAGGGTTTGAAGGAAATGAAACTTAAACCCGAGTTTCTATATCCCATAACCACTGAACGTCCAGGACGCGTGTGTGAGAAGAAGGCCAGCCCCGGATGTTACCGATCGGTGTGTGTTCGACTCTAAACACCGCTCCGAGCTCCCCTTACATAAGCGCCTCGCTCGCCGCGGAACCAGCTCGCACCGACCACATCCAAACTTTCTCCGTGCCTTTTCCCACAACATGAATTCACCAATCTCCAAGGAAACCGAGAAGATCTGCGTCCTGTGTTGTCAAGAAGTGGAAGTTTTCGCGGTGGGGAAATGCGACCACCCGGTTTGCTACCGCTGCTCCACCAAGATGAGGGTTCTGTGCGACCAGAAGTACTGCGCCGTCTGCCGCGAGGAGCTCGACAAGGTAGGCTCGCGCCCCCACTGTGGCCCGAGGACGGGCCTGCTAGCTAGGCCGCGCCGCCGCGGCTCCTTTCTTTTTTAAAGAATTCGTCTGACAAGGTTGGCCAGCCTAAATAAAAATGGATAATGTGTAATCTGTTGTTGGTGAGCCGTGAAGACGACCACTAACACGTGGTGGTAGCCGACGGGCTGACTACGTTATTACGTCGCTGTCATTAGCTTAGCCACGTTAGCACATGTCACAGGTGCGTAAGTGCAGTCAAGATAGCGCTATCAGAGCAAATGGTTACCCAACAGGAGACGAGTGTCGACGGGCGTGTACAGTCGACCACATCCTCTAAGTTTCAGCTTTGGTTCTTCTTCTTAAAGTGGACATGGCTACCTGTCAGAGTTACGTTTGCTGTCCCATCCCGAACTAGTATGAACGCTTATTAAGTTTTATATATGTGTGGCTACAATGGTAAAGTTGGGTCATTTTCTTGTCTGTCAGCCTTGCCCTCATGTGTAACTCTCCCCATTTCAAGATTAGGTGTTGTAACTCGTAAACTGACTGGTTTACTAATTTACTACGTCACAAATGGATGGATCTTGGTTCCTTTTTTGTTCTTAGGTGGTGTTTGTGGAGAAGCTGCAGCCCTTTTCGTGTCTGCCCGCTCGGCAGTTCCGCTGCGAGAAGAAGTACGACATCTACTTTAGTGACGAGAAGATCTACGCCAAGTACAGGTTAATTTCCGCATTATCTATTTCCAAAGACGTGTCACCCGTAAGCATGTACAAAACGAGAACCCAGGACTTCTCGTCAATAGGCCTGAGTTGTTGTCTTGTTTACACCGAGCTCAGGTTCACAGATTTTACATCTGGATTCTGTGTGTAGAACTGGTTGGCCGACTGCAGCCCGATAAAAATGAGTGTGGTGTGTGTCGTCAGGTATCTTTTGTCACCGGTATGCTGTTGCTGTCCAGAGCCTAAAGTCTTCTCCAGGTTTGAGGAGCTTGAACAGCACATGCGGAAACAGCACGAGGTTTTCTCCTGTAAACTCTGTACAAATCATCTAAAGGTACATTTGTTGTTCTACAGATTGTTCACGGTGTTTCTGAGACCAATATCATTTTTTTAATATATATTTATCTCACACTTCTCCCTCTTTGACCAGGTCTTCTGTCACGAGCGGAAATGGTACAACCGCAAGGAGCTGGCGCAGCACCGAGCCCACGGAGACCCCGATGACACCAGCCACAGAGGACACCCCCTCTGCAAATTTTGTGATGACCGGTACCTTGACAACGACGAGCTGCTTAAGCACTTGCGCAGGGACCACTACTTCTGCCACTTCTGTGATGCAGATGGCTCTCAGGAATACTACAGGCAAGTGAAGCGAACCTGCAGTGACGGTGTGGTCCACCCCGTTTTTACACTTAGCTCGTAACCAGCTTTTGTCGGACACACAAAAATGACACCATTTTTAAATGAATTCTAAACAGTGATTATCAGTACCTCACTGAGCACTTCAGGGAGCGTCACTATCTGTGTGAGGAAGGCCACTGCGCTACTGAACAGTTCACCCATGCATTCCGGACCGAGATCGACTATAAAGCCCACAAGGCCGCATTCCACAGCAAGAACCGGGCCGAGGCTCGCCAGAACCGCCACATTGACCTACAGTTTAACTACGCCCCGAGACAGCAGAGGAGAAACGAAGGTCGGTGACAGTTTTCTGTTTGCAGCACGTTTGCGGAACCCACTGTTGAAGATCAGTGTTATGTCTCTGGGTGGGTTTTGGTTGTAACTATACCGGAGCTGCCTTGTTATGATAATTATAGCTCTTTCTGTCTTGTTGTCGGGGTTGTTTCTATTAGGAAAGGAAATTACAGTAGTAGAAGCACACTAATGTTTGAGTTCAGTTTTTCCACAGTAAATAGAAATTCTAAAATAGAAAAAATGGCTAATTTGCATAAAGTGTGTTATGTATACACAAAACTAAAAGCCTATCATTATTACCACAAAGTTGGCAGTGGTTGTGATTTGAAGTATTAAACAGACCATTACTGAAGCTAAAAATAAAACCAGCAACCTGCAGCTGAGGATAATTGTTAAAATTCAGTTCAAAAAGACCCATTTTTTTGCTTTGTGTGGGAGGTAAATGTTGAAAACAGTTCATATTTCAAGGACTAGTAACAGTTATCATGGCGGCGTCACATAGATGAGATGCGTTTGGCCTCAGGTTTGGTGTCAGGTGGTGACTATGAAGAGGTCCGTCAAGGAGGAAGACCTCACATGAGGCAGAAGAGCTGGAGATACTCCCGGTGAGTCTGAGTTTGCTGTGCAGAGACTTTGTGGCTTCCGCAGAGCAAATATGTCTGTGTGTGAATCCGCTTTCTGGCTCACAGGCAGGAAGAGGACCGAGCGGTGGCGGCTGCTATGAGAGCATCCATGGCGATGCAGAGGCAGGAGGAGAAGGGAGCGGCACCGGAGAGGGCTCCTCCCAAACACCATCGGGAGGAGAGGATGGAGTCCGGCGAACCGGACGAGCCACATTCCTCGCACCGGAACAGAAATCCCAAACCAGCAAACAAACCTCAAGGTGAAGAAGAGCAATATGGTTGTGTTGCTTTTGGTAGAAGTTTGGGCCGGTACCGGCGAGCAGGTCACCCACTCAACTGCTTCCTGTCCCCTCTGTCACAGCGAGGACCTTGAGGAGCCCTGATCCTGAGCAAGAGGACTTTCCAGTACTGGGAGCTTCAGCAGCCACAAACACGTAATTGCACATCCTGAATAATCTGACGTCCTCCTCACAAATCTGCTGTGCTGGAAAGGGTTGTCCCTGATCGTGGTGTTGGTTGCCTGTCCTTAGGGTAAAACCTCCCCCTGTGGCAGCAGCGGCGGCCTCTGCGCCTTTAAAAGAAGACGAGTTCCCTCGCCTCTCGAAGGCACCCATGGCGCTCGCCCTCAACTCGGCCTACTCCACCCAAGCAAAAAAGAAGTCCTCTTTCCAGGAGGAGGATTTC
This sequence comes from Tetraodon nigroviridis, assembly GCA_000180735.1. Taxonomy (NCBI): domain Eukaryota; kingdom Metazoa; phylum Chordata; class Actinopteri; order Tetraodontiformes; family Tetraodontidae; genus Tetraodon; species Tetraodon nigroviridis. Next base: position 17,486 of record CAAE01007118.1, on the reverse strand, counting down.
CCAGCACTTGTGACCAAAGTGCAGCCCCTCAAACCTGCAGCCTGCAGCAGGTCTGCCTGGTCTAAGAACGCGCCCTTGAACAACCCTTCTCCTCAGGCCCCTTCGTCTTCCAACGCTGCCCCTCCGTTCTCCTCTGACCGTCTTTCTTCGTCCTCGAGCATGAAGAAGAAGGGAGGGAAGAGCAAGAAAGCCCCGCCGTCTCCCCTGTCCTCTGATGAGGAGGGTAAAGGTCTGACACAGCAGGAGGTGCGCTCAGTTCCCACCATGTTGGACATCTCCTCTCTGCTCACTGTTAAAGGAGAAACCAGGAATTCCGCCACCACGTCCAGTCCCCCAAATCAGTCCCCAAGCTTGGACCCCCCCTTCACAAGCATTGGCAAGAAGAAAAGGAGGCATAAGAACAACGCCGCTGCTCCTGCAGCCGCGGTGGGACCAGGGGTCACTCAGAATCCCATTTCAGTGGAAACCCAGAAGGAGAACGTTCCTGAGAAACCCTGGAACAAACTCCTTTTTAATGCTGCGACTGAACCCGTGACAAACGGAGTGGACTGCTGTCCCCCTGTGAAGTCATCCAGCCCTCCCCTGGAGGCCGTGGAAACCAGTCAGCCCACCTCGGAGCCCCAGCTGATACAGGAGGAGGATGACTTTCCAGCTCTCACCTCCAAGAACCCACCTCCAGGTACACATCTGCACGACAGCCCGCCAGCAGTTCCATCCCACATTTTAGCAAAACTCCTCCTCTTTTCCTCCCGCTGAAAGCCGCTCACTGTGTTTTTGCTATCTCAGGGTTCAAGAGCTCCTTCCCAACAAAAGCCACCAATCTGCCCACACCTCCGCCTGGACTGGGCGTCAAGGCCACTAAACCACCCCCAGGCTTCACCGGAATCCCTCTCAACAGTAACATCGTGGAGCCGGCTCCCACTCCAGTTAACCTGTGAGTCCGCCTCCGTTGCTTTTCACACAGTGTCGCTGTGCTAAAAACTCCGTAGGTGAACGCGGAACTTTTCTCTCCTCAGCCACCCTAAAGTGTCCTACAGCGATTACTCGGTGCCGGAGAACTTCCAGGAAAGGAATCTGGCCCTGATCCTGTCCATTAGAAAGTTCCTCAACAACGAAGAGTCAAAATTCAACGAGTTCAAGAACTACTCTTCTCAGTTTAGACGGGTACCTACTGCACACACACACACACACCCACACACACCTCTCATCATTAAGTGTATTCTCTTCCTGAAATTAATACTTTATGCAAATAATAACGATGACGATGATCTTCCCTTCTTTCACCCCCCCCCACCACCACCAAGGGTGCAATATCAGCCACCCAGTACCACCACAGCTGCAAGGAGCTGCTGGGAGACAACTTTAACCTCATTTTCAACGAGCTGCTGGTGCTGTTGCCAGACATTAGCAAGCAGCAGGAGCTTCTCACAGCCCACCGGGACTTCAAGGCAACGGAGAAGAAGGCCGACATCGGACGAAGGAACAAAAACAAGAAGAACAGGGCCAACCAGGGGGCGTCGCCGGGGCCCAGCGCGGCCGCCGAGCTGGACTGTCAGGTGTGCCCCACTTGCACGCAGGTTTTGGCCCCGAAAGACTTCAACTCCCACAAATCCCTGCACAACAGAGACGGCGAGGAGTTCCCTTCCCTGCAGTCCATCAGCCGTATCTGCAGCTGACTGCGTGAGAGGCGGTGAGAGGCGCGGCCTTGTCCCGTTTGGCGGGGGGGTGTTGGTTGGAGCAGCTCGTGGGCTGGGAGCGCCACCCACCGGGGTCGGGAGATGGGTTCACTAACAGATCGCATTTGAAGGGGCTTCTCCTTGAAAGGGAACCGGCTGCAGGGCTCGTGTGAGGCGCGTTCATGCGCAGCGTTGCTCTGTGGCAGCTCCGGGCCGTCTCTGAGCGTTTAGGGCAGAACCTTTTTATTTATCGACTGAGAGGAAAGACTAATTCACCGTTGCTTGAATCCATTTCTTTGCAAGGTTGTTTTCGTTCTGTAACGGAAAAGCAAGAGGCCGTTAAGTTCCTGGATGGGATGGATGGCTCCCCGGTCAGGAACAGTTAGTTCAGTTCAGAAGTGTATTTATTTAAACGCTGTAAGTCGTTCACCACCAACAGGAGATGGTCTGCCAAGCGTTTTAGGTTCACCCTCGCTCTGCTGCGGGCGGGTTTTCACAGGGAAACACGACTAGAGCTGCTTCCAAACGAACAGACGTCATTTATACCCACACTGATCTGCTGATGGATGGGATATTCAGTTTAACACCATCAAGATGAATAAAACTAGAAATGACCTTGTGTTTTATTGTCTTCAGAGTGCAGCGCCTGCGTCTGTGTGTGTGTGAGTGTGTGTAAATGTTTCACTGAGATACGAGAAAGCGGCAATAAAGGTGGGTGTTCTGTGCAGAGTCAGACAGAAACAGGCAGTCCAAAACATGTTTTTCTTTATTACGGTGACGACCAGACTGCAGTCCAGAGACATTCAGGTAACAGACAGCGACACAAATCTGTACACGGTTTTTTACAGCCACGCCTTCAGAGACGGCTCGTGTGTCGGAGGGGCAGAACACCTCAAAATCAGTGTGTAACGCTCAGTGGGGTCACGTTGGTGTCCACTGGTTCTTGTGACGTCCATGCACGTGTGTATTCTGGGTGGCACGACAGGAAATCGCATTGTCACCATCAGCCCCTTTTCATAAGGAGTGCTTCCGACAGAATGCTTTCTTACTCATAAATATTTATATATATATATATATTTTGATTTTGTTAGCAATACAGGACACACCAGACCCTAGACAGCATCACACACAGGTTCCATTTACTTCAAGAACATACTGTATTTTACAACCGAGAACACGGTGGTGTGGGGCCCGAACACGAAACGGAGAATTATCTGGGCTTTTTTCTTTTTTCCTCTATGCTGAGTGAATAAGAGACTGAAGCACTGAGAACAATAACACAATCTGACCTGATGGTACCCCAAACGACCTTAAATGACCTAAAACCACTACAGTTCACATGAGCAGCCAGTAAAACCTGAATTTTAAAAGGATTATCCCGATGGATTTCCACACTGATTGTGTTTATTCTGTACACCACCGAGAGTTAACCGAATTTTTGTTCTTTAAAAATTCTGCCATGTTTATCATCACTTCATGCTTTAGATCCTAAAAGAAAATGAGAAAAATAATACTTTGTATAAATCTTTAAATAGTCAAAAAGTCTGACAAGTTCTACCCATGGGCACCTAAAATTATATCCATCACTTCTAATCAACAGGCAATTTGAAAAGAAAATAGCACTTTAACTTTTCCCCTCACTTTTTTTTTACATATAAAACACACAACAACCCACATATCTATGCCGATGGTACCAGGTAAAGAAAAAAAAATAAAGAAAACAAAAACATGCCCACATGCTTTAAATTTACCTGAAAACTGATTCAGAGTCAGGATTCACATCATTGAGTTGTCTCAGTTTTACTTCAAAAAGTACTGCATTTAAAGGGAGGAATCTGCCATTAATCATTTACACACCAACTAACACGAACTTAAGGTTGTTCAGTCTTTCAGCCTTTAATTTGCAGGTGCAATACTACTAATACTGGTGATTTTCTCATTTTACAGACATTCTTTAGTTTATCTAATTTGTCATGCATTAATATGGTGATTAGTTTTATACCCTTTGTCCCACGACTGAGGGCGCCATGAGCAGAGTGGCAACCCCCGTGCCAGAATTACAGTATTTCACTCTAAATTAACTTATATTAGCTCTGTTTTTTGTTTTTTTTTTTGAAAATATGATTTTTTTAGTGAGTCAGATAAGTTTACAGGGGTTCATTTATTTAACTGTGGGGAAGAAACGTGTAAGAAAGTAACTCGTGGACCACAAAACTTCACTACGCACGTTCTCACAGATCTGCACGAACATAAACCAACATGTCTGCCGTGGATGCAGAAACTTCTCTGACGACAAGTGCAATAAAGCAAGGCAGGATCGGATGAGGCCTGTACTCGCATCAGGGACTTAAGATACTGCCTCCGTTACCATGGTAACAACTTCCTACTCCTATCCTACACCAGTTGCGTTGGTCAAAACCTCCGATCTTTGTTTTTTTGTTTGTCTGTTTGTTATTTTTTTTGCCTGAGATTGCACTGAACCCTTGTGCCACCTGACATGCCCCCCTCCTCCACCACCGCCACCATCACCCCTGTACCGAAAAAAGCCCGAACGGATCCAACCGGAGGCTCTCCTGCCCTGCGGCTCACCCCAAACCTGACGGGAGCGGCGCTGTACCAACTCGGTAATGAGAAGACGGCAATAAAAAAGACCAGGCAGTTTGGCAGCTTCTAAGAGTAAACCTAAACAGACCCGACTTGAATGGTTCCTCAAGTCAGCCCAAAGTCACACACGTATGACACGAACACGGTCTCAAAGAAACACGGCACACACACTCCCAGGCACCCCGCATGGATTGTAAGACCCCGGGCCCTGGACACTGGCGTATACTGGAAAAGGACTAAATACGCCTGAGTTATGGCCACATTTTTTAAAATATTGCATCTATTTTTTGGAATTATTTCTTTTATAGGAGAAGGATCCGGCCCCGGGGACAGTTACATCCATCCACCCAAACCTCGGCCTAAGAGCATGAACCGGAAGTTTATGTCTTCAAACTATGGTAAATAACTGACACACACACACACACACACACACGCACATACACAAACCCATAAATAACACAACAGGTGGTAGAAAAGCTTCCCATCCAACACTATTTTGGCTAAATTGATCAAGACGCCACTATCGCTGAACCCAAACGACCCTAGTTTAAAAAAACCTGCCTGAGGTTCGTCAGCGACCAATTAAAGACTAGCGTGTAATTTAGGACGGCTTTTAATCTGAAGGGAAGGATCCTACCTAGCGAACAGCTGACACGGTATCTACCTACGAGGATGAGCGATATTGCACTTGACCACAAAACGTTGTTGTCATTTTTTTTTCCTTTTTTTGTTTTTTTTGTTTTTCTCTTCGTTTTTACAGCATGTGGAAATCTACTGAATCAAGTCACTGTCTGAGACTCACAGCACAGCATGGCACTTGTTCTCTAGACTCAGGAGCATGCAGCGTCAAACGCGTGATCATCCTATAGCTGCAGCGGAGAAGGATGGAGAGAAAAGGAGGGTGACTAAAATAGACGGGGATTCCCCGCCGGGTGGGGTGTGAGAGGGGATCCCACTCTTCTGTGGGCGAAAAGGAGAGGAAGGAGTGCGTGATACTGCTGTGAGACTCACTCCTTCATCTGATCTTTTATTTTTTTTTAGAATAATACCAAGGAGCGGCCTCTTCTTCTGCACTTTCCTCCTTTGATTCTGGGAGTGTGGTTTTGTTTTCCTCTAAGAAAAGAGAGTAAAGATGTTGGATAAAGTTGGATAAAGGGATCCGGATCAAGAGGAGGAAGCAAAAAAGACCAGACCGGTTTAATCTCTCCTAAACACAAAGGAACGCTGCCGTGGCGACGCAGGAAGCAGTTTTCCTCTCCTCCTCCGCCATCGGCTCCACCCTTCAACCTCCACCCACGAGGTTACGCTCCCGCCAGCATCTATCTGTCTGTCTGCTGGCAAAATGACTCTCCTAGTTGTAAACAAACGTTAATGATATTTCTCAGGACATGTTGATGTTAATGATAAAGATGCTAACCCTTTACCGCCTGGATCCAGGGTTTGTTTTTTTTTTGAACGATTCTGCACCTCTGCAAGTCGGGGGAAAAGAGCTACTTGGCGGAGGACCGTGCTCTCCGAGGGCTTCCCTGGTCTAGTAAATGGGAACCTGGTAGGTGGGTGCTGCGTTGTTCTCGGTGAAGGGGGGGCTCTGGTAGGCCTCCGTGGTCTCGGCGGTGCCGCCTACAGGTGAGTTGGAGGGGTAGGCGCTGGGTGGGCGCGGCGCCGTCCAGGTGCTCCGTGGTGAAGAGGGACATGTCGGTGCCCAGCAGGTACTTCTGGACCGCCCGCACCGTCAGCCCAGCCTGGCGGGGGGGGGGGGGATTAAAGCAAAAAGAGAGAGAGAGGAAGAGTTTAATTACGGCTGTCTGTAGAAAAGGGCACACTTTCATCCCAAACGCGAGATCTTACCCAGGTGATTATGGAGAAGAAAGAAAAGGCGATGGCGGCCCGGGCGGCGTCGGCGCCCTGGTCGAGCGGCACCTCGTCAGGCGTGGTCCGCGACCACTGGTTGGCCAAGAAGCAGAAACTTACAAAGTACAGAAAAGTCCAGAACCCTGAAACAGAAACAGAGGTTTGGAGGAAGTGGTTTGAAGGTTCCTCGGTTCCTCTCTGAAACGCCACCGCAGATGCACCGAACCGGTGGTTTTTGGTTGTGTTTTTTGGCGAAACCCAGCACGTTAAAGCCTGTATTTTAGGGGCTTCCTCATTCATGTACCAGAATTCCTTGGGAACATTCAAACCTCCTCACCAGAGAAGCCGATCTCTAACATCACCGCCTTCTTCCTGTCTTTGATGGAGCTGATGGAGGAGAACTTGTAATCCAGCAGGCCGAAGAAGGAGCACGCCAGCAGGCCCACCAGGCCCACGAACACGCCGTAGTTGCAGGCGTCGGCGTTCTTATTGAAGACGCAGTAGAGGCGCTCGCTGCCAATGTTCACGTAACCCTCGTTGACGATGGAGGCGAAGACAACCAGGGAGAAGATCTGTGGACGTCGGGAGGGGACAGCGTCAACATCCTGCTTTTACCGCTGACAGTCGGTCTCTGCTGCCGCTCCAGCGGGGACGGCCTTGTGACGGTGTCTCTTTGAGCGCGCTCAAACCACCAGCATTAACCTAATTCCATCCCTTTCTCTCCACCCGGATGAAAAGACGGACGCTTGGCTTCCCCTGGAGAATCACATGATCCCCGGGCAGCCTCCAAATGAAGTAGCGTTCAGGGGCGTTGCTGCCTGCTTCAGTTTCATTTTTACAAACATCGAGGACGTCTGATCTGCTGCTAATTCCCCGTATTTCTTCCCTCGTGGTCTCTCGTCGATCAGCTGACCCGCACATGGTGGCAGAAGGGTGCCATGTGATCACCGCACACACTCATAGAGCTCACTTGGGGGGTTTGGGTCATGTGATGGTGGAGGGACACACAACGGGACCAGGGCAGGCCCACAATCACAATCTAACCCCTGGAAGGTGCTTTTAGTGAGGTGCTCCTGGTTTTCCTGCCATATTTCTTTTTTTAGTAATAGTGGCCAAAACTGCTGTGTCACACACAAATTCTGCACGAAAAAAATCACAGTTTATGAAAGTAAGACTCATTCGTCTATATTGCAAATGATTCTTAGAAAAGAAAGCACATTCTGTAGCTGTGAGTACAAAGATAATCTTTCTAGTTCCAGCTGTGGTGTCAAACCAAACAAATCCGATGATTTTCGGCTGATTTTACGCCCGATAAGAGCGCGGCTGATTTCCTCCTCTGGGGTCACAATTGTGCGCAAATACACACACGAACTGGGCTACGTGATTCGGCAAAGACCTTCTCCGTGTCACCCAAAGGTGATGCGTTTTACATCCAACGTCAGGACACGACGCGCGGCTCTTCGTGCGTAATGGTGAGCGCGGACCAATCACAGGTGGGATGACGGTACGACGACCGTTTAGGGTAAATCTGCAAGGTTATTAGCTGGAAATGGAATCTGTGATGTACGAAAAACCACTCTGGGCTGCGGATGAAGGTTCCCATGCTGGAAAAAACCACTGTCGAGCCAAGAATGATGAGGATGGGCTGTCCTGTTTCGGGTTTCCGCGCAACAGTGGCGCCAGATTGATCAGATTGGTGGTGGGGGGGGGATTATTATTTCTGGTAAATGGAATTAATCTGTAAAAATAACAGTTTCATGGTGGGCTTTCAGACCACCGCTGGGCCTCTGAGGTTCCACCCTCAAGCGTATTTCCGTGCCATCATCGCAGCAACTGCGCGCAGCCTGCTCGCCAGTGATGGCAGGATCTCTGTGATCCATGTTTGCGGTGAGAGGACGTCACGGGACCCACGCAGAGAGGACCCCCCCTCCCTCCTCTCCCTCCCCACAGACACGCATCAAACGAGGAAAAAACCCCCCAAAGCCACTCACCCAGGACAGCACTCTGAGGATGGTCTGGGGCTGCTTGGCGAAGGCGATGGGGTCCACGGCGGACCCGGTTCGGCCGGCTCCGAACGATCCCACTCCGTCCATCTTCGCTTCGGTGTGCGCTCCACGCTCGCGGCTCCGCGGCTGTATGCACGCGCTGCCGTTCTCCGCTGTAGGGACGGGTCCCTGCGCGCACCCGCGGCCGCGGCGCGCGGAAGGGGGGCGTGCACTGGCTCACATGACCGCGCAGATGCCGGTCGGAAAGGACCATTAACGCGGCAGCCTCGTCAGTAACAGATTGTGCACCAGTCATCAGCCATTAGAGGGTTTTAATTTAAATTTTAAAGGCATTTATGTGACGTATAAGGGTAGTATGTTAGAAATATGGATTTTGATGGGTTTGGAGATACTTCAGGGCGGCGTTTTTATGGAGGAGGTGTGCTCTGTGATGGAATGGTGAACAATGGTAGAGTGGTAGAATAGTCCTTCATGTGCAAGCAAGTAAAAGCCTTTGCATTGACCTCTGACCTCCTCAATATCAGCAGATGAAAGTAAAAAGTTCAAAGAAAACGCTTCAAGAAAATGCCTCAGAAGGCGTAAGTGCCTTTATTCGTCAGTGGCGTAACCAACTGGTTCTTTCCACTCCTGCCATGTGTCATTACCAACGGGCCAAATGACCAAAGCAATAATCATCAAAAGTGATCGGTATATTGCCTGAATAAAAATGACATAGTTACACATTTCTGCACTTACTTTACTCAAAAACAATCACACAATATAGATAAAGATCACACAATTTAGTTACAGCAAATCAACCAGAAAATTACCTAATGAAAACATTTAATTTAGAGCTTGTACTATTAGAAGTTGATCTTTAATTCCCCCCCAAAAAAAGGAAATTACCAACTTTGCTCCAACCTGAGAATCAAGTTTTCTGCCTTTTGTATCTTTGACCTGATTGTCAGATCAACTGACCTGCCGCAAGAAAAAAAGAATAAATTCCTCCTGCTCCACTTTTCACCGCTTCAGTCGCAGGAACCATCCTTCCATCCGTCTCTCCACCTCTCGTCCACACGGGAACAGTCAAACTCGGGCTTGCCAAGGCGCACGTTGATGTCGTTATGGATACCGCAGAGCCACTGGGAGAGAGCGTGGCGGCTCCTCGTGTCCGGCTGGTTGGTTTTTAATCTGTGGATAAGAAACAGTGCGCTTAGACTCTGTCTGCACCTCATCTGGAAACAGCCACCTAACAGCTTCAGGTCTGCCGACCAGTCACGCTGCAGTGCAGCAGCAATCTGAGTGGGAAACGGAAATCAGTGACAACATTTCAACAGAAAAAAATGTAAAATAAGCCATAACGCGCTCTAAAATCAGACTAATATGCCTGAAAGCAGCGCTGTGGTCTGACCTGCTCCTGAGGTCTTCTGCACACTCATCACAAGGGAAAAATTTAGAGAAAAGGTTGATGAACTGGCCCATCTCGCTCTGCTGAGCTGACGATGGATGGTCGGGGTAATACGCCGCCATGGTGTGAAGGAAGGACCAGGTGCTGCGACCCAACTCTTCCCGGTCTAATGGACACTCAGGTTCACGTTGTGGTTCCGACTCTGCAGCTGGAGCCTCCTGGACATTCAAACAGATGGGACTTACGTGTACAGTAAAGATGCCTGCTGGTCATTTAACACCTGACCATAATACTGCTACAACACCTTCTATTAGCCTTAAAGCATCTGTAACTGTTGTTCTATAAAATGGGGCACAACATTAAGAAGTCCACAGGAGAATAAACTTTTATGTGGAGCAAAAGTCAAACTAAACCACACTACTGTAAGATCATAGTCACCATTGCAGCGGTCGTCGACTGTTTCTGCTGCAACTTCATCCACGATTTAAAGTCCATGCAGGCCCGGCACGGCTTCTTTTTCACCTCGCCACTCTGCTCTGGCTGTTTACCGTCCTCCGGTGGTTTACCTGCTGCAAAGGGGAAACCCTCGAACCCGGACGGCATGGAGGCTTGCGATCCCTTCGGTGCTGTGGGCGCAGCCATCTTCACAGTTATCTAATAATTCACGGTCGATGTCGTAAGAAATCACCAGAAGCCAACAGTTGACACCGGATTCATATTTACAGTTATATTTACTATTTACCACATCACACAAATAACACAGAGGTTTAAACTGAGCATACTTTTTAACTCAAGGAGCGATCAAACACTACTCCAGTACGGAACGTTTATTTGTTACATTCGGAACTTTTATGGGGACGGACCGTGCTCCGGTTTTTCACGTCAGTTCTGCCTGCATGCCGCTTCGTGTAGCAACTAACAAAGTGTAAATATCTATCAGTTAAATTCAACGTACACTGTTGTCATTTTGCGTGTTTTGCATAAATACGATTTTAAAGCCGTGTGCTAAAAGAAAGCATTGCTTTACGCTGTTTTTTACCTATTAAGTGTTATTTGTTAGTTGGGTGGCTAAATAGCTAACTGTGTGTTGACACGTTTCTAATAATATTTTCTCTTTTCAGGTGTGTAGCAGTTGCCTGTTCGAACTGTCACAATGGGCATTTTAGAGAAAATTGCCGAAATAGAGAGAGAAATCGCTCGGACACAAAAAAATAAAGGTAACAAAGGGTCATGATTTGCTATTTGTTAGCTCTGTAATAGGCAAGTTTTCAGCCAGATGTTTGTCTATGCGTCTCTTTAATTGGTGACATCTGATGTGATTGTTAATCAACAATTAAAAATAATCAAAAACACCCACTTGACTCTTATCTAGCTATCTCAGTCAGAGATTTTGGTATTGTTTTAGTTTTGTTCTGACGTGTTTGTATGCATTTATTTCCATCAGCCACCGAGTACCATTTGGGGTTGCTGAAAGCCAAACTAGCCAAATACAGAGCTCAGCTGCTGGAACCCTCCAAATCAGCAGGGGCCAAAGGTGAAGGCTTCGATGTCATGAAATCAGGAGACGCTCGCGTTGCCCTTATTGGTTTTCCCTCCGTGGGTAAGGTATGTCACCAGGCTAGAGGCGATTCCTGGATTCATTCTCGCACTTAATTGTCTTGGACGTTTCAAAGGAAAAACAAATAAAAAGCTGTGTAAAGCACAGGTAAAATGTACTCTTTGATGTGTTCCGCAGTCCACGTTTCTCAGCTTGATGACGTCAACAGAGAGTGAAGCTGCTTCCTATGAGTTCACCACCTTGACATGTATACCTGGTGTTATTCAGGTACTCGCATCAGCAGCGTGATGGCATCCGAACCCTTTTGGTCTTGAAAATTACAGTATTGACATTGTTTTGTTGCTCTGCAGTATAAAGGGGCCAACATTCAGTTACTGGATCTTCCAGGAATCATTGAGGGTGCTGCCCAAGGTGAAACGCTTGATATGATATAATGTAGTATGTACATTGTCTTTCTTTGGTGTTGTAATAAGGAACCGTGAATAATGACCGTGATCTACGATCTTGTAGGTAAGGGCAGAGGTCGACAGGTCATTGCCGTAGCCAGGACAGCAGATGTTGTCATCATGATGCTGGATGCCACCAAAGGAGACGTCCAGAGGTGTGTGATGCCTACTCCAGACTTTTCCTAAATCTGTTAGGAGTACATCTGTTGACAATCACCGAAATTGTCCCTTTCTTGTAGAGAACTTTTAGAAAAAGAACTGGAGTCAGTGGGCATCAGACTCAACAGGAAAAAGCCAAATATTTATTTCAAGGTATGGTTTTCTGGTACTTGTGATTGGCTGAATCTTTGGGCTTAATTGATCTCACTGCTATTCTTTCACGTTTCTTTGTTTAAATTCTGTTTGTAATTGTGAGTTTTGTCTTTCTGAAGATCAAAAAAGGTGGCGGCCTCTCGTTTAACTCCACAGTCCCGCTGACCCAATGCTCAGAGAAGCTTGTTCAACTCATCCTCCATGAATACAGTATCCTCCTCTGGCCCATCGTACCGCTGCTGCGATGTCCCCTTCTTACCTTCACACCAGCATCTGGATCATTCCCTGAACTCTGTTCTCAGAAATCTTTAACGCAGAGGTTCTCTTCAGGGAGGACAGTACACCAGATGACTTCATCGACGTCATCGTGGGGAACAGAGTTTACATGCCCTGTCTTTATGTACGTCTTCTTTATGTCATTGTCATTTTCACAGGTACATCCAAATGTAGAGGTACTAGTCAACAAAGTCAATCGCAGATTTATTCCGAGGATTTAAGTACCTCAAGTGTGTTTTTACAGCATATATTCTTTATTTTGGTCTCATTGGACTTGTGCGTTTCCAGGTCTACAATAAAGTGGATCAAATCTCCATTGAGGAAGTGGACCGCCTGGCGCGCAGACCCAACAGTGTTGTCATCAGGTCAGCTTTCTCTGCCTGTTGCGGCCGCTTTCTTTTCCTTCTCCGTGTCTGCGGCGTTCACCAGTACCTTCTGTTGGCTGCGTTTCAGTTGTGGGATGAAGTTGAACCTGGATTACCTGCTGGAGATGTTATGGGAATATTTGTCCCTGATTTGCATTTATACCAAGAAAAGAGGAGGTACGTAGATAGATTTTTGGGATTGATAGTTTTACTTTATTGGTGTTGCAGATATGGGGCTTCGACATAAAGCATCCTATTATCTAATGTAACCTTGTAAATACTAAGTCCCAAAACCTGGTCACATGGTCTGTTTGACGGAGGTTTGCTTTTTTCTAAAAAGCAGTTCTTCAAATCATTTTATTAAAACATTTCTCTTCTTTTAGAGCGGCCAGACTTTAACGATCCCATTATTATGAGGAGAGGGTCAAATGTAGAACATGTGGTAAGGAAAACTCCTAAAAGAGAACCGTTAAACCCTGAATTCTTTGATCCAGTCTGCTTGTCATTGCGTATTCTCTCTCTCTGTTTTCAGTGCCATCGAATCCACAGAACCTTAGCTAGCCAGTTCAAATACTCTCTGGTTTGGGTGAGTAAAGATTTAAGAAAAGAATCCCCTTTTTATTGTTGGCCCTGTGGAACACACTCTGTAATGATGGTCTGTGGAGAACCAACTCACGGCTGGTAAAGGTCATAGATTTCCAGAATTTGAGTGGAACTAATTCAACAAACACCACTAAAAGGCAGCCAGACTGAATGTGTTGATCATCGTAGTCTTGGTTTTGTTGAACTGTGACTCAGTCAGTTGGGTTCCGAACAGTCGTCTGGCAGCACGAATGCCTGTGTAAAGACCTTCTGGAGGCTCAGATGATTTTGATAACTGATCTTCTGGCTGATTTTCACACAGAATTAGTCCAGTCCAGCTAGGTTTGTTGTCACTGGAACAGACCAGTTTCTTCAGCATTATACACATCTGCATCTCCAGAAACACCCTGACCTGCGTTGTGCTTTTGTTCCTCCAGGGAACCAGTACCAAGTACAGTCCTCAGAGGGTTGGTCTAACGCACGTCATGGAGCACGAGGACGTCATTCAGATTGTTAAGAAATGAAGCGACTGACACAACAAAGGGATTAAGTGGGAAGAGGGACACATTTTCTGGAGGAGTTAAACAAGATGTAACTGGACTACAGACGTACAGCAGTGACTAATATCTACTATTCTTATTTTGTATATGAAAATCACCAAAAGAGTGCAGAGGTTTGGATTGATGTGAAGAGCTAAACAGGAATCTTTTTTTAATCATAGAGCTATAGAGATTCATAAAAAAATAAGAATATGGAAATAAAGTCCGTGCAGTTTCAACAAATAGTTTTGTTTCATTCTCATTGGAATCTGTGTAAATGAATGATAGTTCAATTATAATAGTTCCTCCATTAGCTCACTTTTGGAATTTTGTTGGTTTATAATGTTAAATGGTCCATGATTGTAAATGCTGGAAGATGTTCCTGGTAAAGAGTCATTCCAATGACTTCAGTGGCCAAGTTTAGGGGATGTTTTAACGCTGAGGACATATTCAGAGCTGTTACAAATGCTGCCATCAAATACGAAGAAGAGCTCGACTGCCTGCAAAGAAAGCTGAACTGGGGAAGCCAAGGGAGCGGTTCACAATACCGGTTGGTACAACAGATTCCTCCATGAGTTTGTCACTATAACTACATTAAAAACGCAATCCTATCAATGTTCGGTTTGCCGGGGAGGCTATTGGAGTTTTTCTGTTCAACTTGTACAATTCAAGCCTGTGTTGATTTTCTAGGAGAATACTTGCGACTTCTGCATGTCTGTATAATTTTATAATAAGTTTTTTTTCCTCTCTCTCGCTCTCCTTTCAGAGATCCCACTGCAAAGCGTCCACATTGATGCGGCTGGCATCCATCCACAGCTGATGAAGCAGGAGAGCTCCAGTGTGGAGCAACACCACCCAGGACCGCAGCAGGTTCAAGCAGAACAGCGTTGGTCGGGGAGAAGAGCGCCCTGAACCCAAACAGGAGGCGGACGCTTTCATGTTGACTCCTACCTCAGAAGAAAGGGGCTGTGAAGGAAAGCCAGCTGAAGGGAGGTGCATTTTAGTCTTTTGACAGGAGTTGCTGAAGTGACTTTCCTCAATACTCTCTAACGCAGCAGGTGGGGCTCAGTCACACCCGATCTCCTGCCTGACCCTGCCCTCCAGCTGTTGGCGTGGTCACGTCTGAGCTGAGTGCCGGCCCAGCCAGTCGTTCCTATCCACTCAAACACCAACACAATAGGCCCATTAAAAATTCAGGAGCATCTCTTCAGTGCGGGACGGGAGAGCGAGTGGACGGCTTCCGCAGACGAAGCAGGGGCCGCGCGTGGAAGAGGCTGACCTCCAAGATGCCGTAAAGATGTCCGGCTGGAGGGATTCCTGGTCTGAAAGATTCAGCTTCCAAAACCGGGAGGAGGAGAAGCGTGTTGGAGGGATAAAAGAGAAAGAAACACAAAGGTATGGTCACCTGAGTGAGTGTGTGTTGTGTGGAGCATGACACTTGATGCTACTGTGCTCCATATGGCGTGCGTGTGTGTGTGTGTGTTTGTGTTTGTAATGGTGTTTTTGTGTAAAGTAGATGCATTCTACCAGCAGAGTGAGGACACTTTTGTTGGTTCTCGCATCTTTAAAGGACTGTTTGACGTGATGTTAAGGGGTAAGAGTCAGGGCTTCGTGGGGATGGTTGGGGCCCAGAGATGGAGAATGCAAACTTTTTTGTGCTCATTCTTCGGCCCCTCGTAGGAAACATTCTGACACAAGCTGAGCAAAAATGAGTTCAGGCATCCCTCCTTCTCCGTATTACCTAAACAGGTTTATAGCAACCTAAGTGTGAACTAATTGTTCTCTTACACAGGGTCACGAGAGGCTCAGCTATTCATCATCAGACAATCACAGACCTAAATCCAAATAACAGGCACCAAAAATACTAGAAATGATTAGCAAATGTTGACGATTGCTACTGGAACTAGTGAATTTCCCTTGTTTGGGATGAACGAGACCTTTTCTATTCCATTCTGAATTAAAAAGAGGTGCAAATACTTAGTACTATAGTCAGAAACCTCATATGCAACTGGATCTTTGTGACATAACAATAATTCAATTTATAATCACGAAAAAACAATATTTTTTATGGCACTCTTGACTATCAGCATCTCTAATGATGCACATGTTGGTAAAAAATATTTCCACAAGCAGCCCCTGGTCTGAACAACCCACGTTTATCATGTCAGACTTTTAGTTCACTAGTAAATATGTTTATATTGTAAAAAACTGTATGTTTTCTTTTCTTTGTGCAAATATCAACGACGGTAAATGGTGTCAAATACTTTGTCTCTGGCGCCCTCTTGTGTACAACTTGTAATATTGCACCAGATAAGCGCGTCCCAGAAAGAGAAGTCCTATTTTTTTTTTTAAATGTAATGCTAAAATAACATTCAAGCTAAAAAGGCAAAACATATATCTGTAAATAATAACACAACATAGCAGTTTTGATCACAAAAATGTAAGAAATACAGTTTCATCTTGATAGCACATCACCGGCAGGCAGGGGTTCAGACACTGACAGGAAAGTCTCCCGTGTGCAGAGAAACCTTGTTCATTCAGGCTGCGGAGCAATAGGAACCTTTCAATGCGTCTTAAGAGCAAACAAGCATTGGCCGTGTTACGTTACATGTGTTGCATACATTGCTGTTCTGATGGCAGTGTGGGCTGGTGATAGTGGGCTGGTGAAAGACGTATTGTGCTTCTTGTGTCCTCCTCCATTAAAGTACAATGGATCAGGGCAGTTTGTTTACCCGACAAAAGGGAACAAGGTCCTCCAATATAGAAAATACCAGTTTAGTCAGAAACCTGATCGCTGCAGAAATGATGCATTAATGGATGGAAACAACATGAGAATGTTTGCTCTCTGCTCAGCATCGGGTGTTTTATGTAGCTGTAACGATAAGCACTGAATCCTCACTGAATAGGAGAAAAGGTCGACCATTAATCTGTTTTGGTGTATGTGTGTGTGTGTTTGTGTGTTTTAGGTGTGTAGCATATGTGTGGGAGTGTATATGAAGGGGCTGCAGGGAACCACAATGAAACAGCTGCAGGTTTAGTTGGGGACAGGGCGTTTGCTGTCGTTTTGGTTTATTTTTATTGATAATGCCTATGGATGGATGGATGGATGGATGGATGGATGGATGGATGGATGCCTATTATTGGTCTCCTGCCGGCAGGACAGAGGTAAGCTGCAGCACACTTGATTATGATGTGTATGGAAGCGTGTTTACACTTTTAAAAGTCCAACTTGAAACTAGGTACAAAATGTGAGTTTACTGGATACCTATTAGCAAAGGTGAAATTCTTTTATTCTTTATTCTTTTTATTTTTATTTAAAGAAGCTTTCCTTTTTAGACAGGTCTGTTTGTCTGTCTGTTAGTCTGTCAGCACTCTGTTTTTAGCCTCAGATGTATTTTTACAATACTATATTACTTTCTAGTCACTCTCCTAAGGTCATGTGATGCAGGTTTTGTGCTCCCATCAAACGTTTGCTCATGTCAAACCTTCTTTTTCCTGTTGGTTACTAAGTCAAACGTTTATATGATTTCTGGGTTGATGTTTCAGTAATTACCTTACAACCACCACAAAACTGTGTCATCTTTGCTGTCTGCTGTCTATAATCCCTCCACTCTCTGTGGTTTTTGGCTGTTAACCCCTGACGCTGGTGCGTATGTATAATATATAGTTTGGGATGGGGGCCAGAGCCCGGTTGACCCTTTGTGATATATTTAGAGCGGTGTGCGATGAATGTTTCATCTACGCAGTGTTGAAGAAACACAAAGCAGTCATTAAACATTCATATCTGCCACTGAGATGACCTCCTGGAATATCAGAGCGTCATCAGCGTATCAGACCACCAGAACGAGGTCAGGCCATCACTTAACATCAGCCACTGACGGAAT
>CAAE01007117.1:19533-33449 GCA_000180735.1 Tetraodon nigroviridis | reverse complement strand
CTGACTCTGCAAATGACTGCGGAAGGCCGGCAAAGTGTCTCGGATATGGTTTGTCAGTTGCTGCAAACAAATATTTGAAATATAATTACATCACATGCAGTATTACACTTCATATAGAGTATCATAACTCCACTGTGTGTGTGTGTGTGTGTGTGTGTGTGTGTGTGTGTGTGTGTGTGTGTGTGTGTGTGTTTAACCTGATTAAGCATTTTCTGTAAATATGGCGTGCCCATTCTCTCAGCCATGTGTCTGTAGGCCGGATGGGCTAGGAAGAACTTTTGTTCTTCAAGTAGTGCTGCTTTAATATCCTTTTTCCCGTCAATGTCCTTTTGGCTGCGATTCACCACCCCGATGTATCCTGGAAAGGAAAAGAGAGGAAAAAAGAGAGAATAAAGACCATATGTTCACTGTAAATAAAACATTATACAACAAATGTGAGGATAAATCTTGAAATCTGATGAAAGCTGGATTAAATTCACATTTTTTTGGACATGTCTGCTAAAAACTGTTCCCACGTTTAATATTACTTTACCAAACAAGCAAGAAATGCATATGTTTTTGTAACATAAGAAGGTGGTATAAAGCAGGGCAAATCCAGTATTCAGTCCAGTTGATAGTTGTAATAGCAGCAGGCTCCATAGCTAATGCTTGAGCTCCACTCTGGTGCTGGCCGCTGCTTTCAGTGGGCTTCCATAGCTAATGCATTAGCAGTGCAGGGAAGGCAGGGAAGCCATGGAGGATCCAGCACCTGGTGCTGCTTACAAAGTCCATATGCTGTGACAGAAGAACTCCGTCTGGCCTTTTTCTCTTCCCATCTCTCTTACTTATAAGTGTGTGAGTCAACCACAGGCAGAAAAGAAGGCTGTGAGGAACTGAACATGTAAGTCGGACAATCCTTCCAGCACCACTTAGGAAAACATGTGCGTGGCTTTGAATCTTTTTTTTTGTAGGATATTACACACTCACTTCCCAGTGATAACGTCTATTTGAAGAGTTCAAACTGTTGGTAGATGACATACCTCTGCGTAGAGGCAGCAGCCTGTTTTCTAGTATAACTCGGGCATCTGTTCCTGCATCCATCAGGTCCAGTTTAGTGATCACACCTATTGTGCGCAGACCTAAAAAAAAATATGAATTCTTACTGTATATACCTTGCAATATAGCTTCAAGACTTCTATCTTATATTAAAAGTTGTTCTTCAATATTTCCTTGCTGTAAAGGCACAGGTTAACAGCCATATTCCACCAACAGCACCACATACTATGGTGACAACCGTGGCTTACCCTGGGGATCGACGTCTTTGGCCAGTTTGAGTGCATCCGAGTTGGCAAGGTCAGTGTTGGCTGGTGTCACCGCCAGGATGAGGCAGTTTTCCTTACAGATGAATTGCATGATCATGTCCCGGATTTGGTACTCTATATCTGCGGGCTGGTCACCGACAGGCACCTTGGTGATGCCAGGCAGGTCTACGAGGGTCAGGTTCAGCACTGAGAACATACAAATAATGTACAAAGTGTACAAAAAAACCCATCTGGGCAGTCGACCATATACATCTGCAAACAGACGTCATTCCCAGATTGTGTTACCATGTGGTGAATAAATCCTGAGACTGATAGGAACTGGAGAAATGCCTTTGTTGGACCCTGTAAGCCTGTGTGTCTCTCTCTCAATCTCACTACGGATTTCCTCAAAATCTGTGAATTTCTTTCCTTTACAGTGGAGAAATTCCCCATACTCTGAAAAGAAAGAAAAAGTAACGAGAGCACTTTAATATCAGAACAGATGATGAACATGAACAGATGATAGATAGATAGATAGATAGATAGATAGATAGATAGATAGATAGATAGGTAGGTAGGTAGGTAGATAGATAGATAGATAGAGGGCTCTAATCACACGTCTGAGCTTCAGACCGGATTCTAGACACCCATACACTGCCACCTGGATGGATAAGTTGCTAGGTACATGCTGGGAAATGCGCGTCCCCGTGGGTGTGTCTGACCTACCCGTGGAAGCGTTCAGGAGCTGCAGGACAAGAGGCCTACGAGTGACGATTCCTGAGCCCCGTGGAAGGAAGTCCCTGTCATGGAAGAAAAAAAAAAAAAGATTTACACGCAGACATAGAGTCTGGAACTTCCCAACATCGCCTATGTACGCTCACACACGCCACTCATGCATCACATTCTTGCACAGGCACTTGTGGCAAATATTTAGAGAAGGGGGCTTGACTCTTGTACCTGAATATTCAACCACAATCTGTGGACATTACCAGCGGTTCAAACACAAGCAACACAACACACAGATTCACACCAATCCTGGTATCTTCTGTTGAAAGTGTGTTCAGGAAGTGGTCTTTCCTGTATCCCATGCTGCTGTCACATCCAAACTATGACTGTTTTTGCAACAAACAGGCTGTCAGAACACACCAACTCTCAGAACCCAGGCGTCCTATTAAAATATCACTACACACACGGGAAAGCAGCCTTTAACATCTGCACTTTTCTATTTATACTCTTATCTGCACCCCACCCCCACAGCATTGTGGTCAATACTTACAAAGGTCCACTGTCTTGTGATAAGTCATTTACTCACCAGCATTCTTCTCCAACAGGATGGAAATACTTAATCTTCCCCACAAAAAGACACTTGCGTTTTAATGCAAACACTCCCAGTAGCATGTATCACACACTTAAAAGACCCTCAAATCAATTAAACTTGAAAAAAAGATGCAACTATAAAAAAAATCCTTTATTTACCAAAAGAGTTGTTGCCTTCTCTAATTCTCACTATTCTGTGGTGGCAACAAAGTTGCCACAAGGGTATTTTAACATTTCCGCTCACATTTCAAACCCTTCAGTCTCTACTTCTCCTTATATCTTACATTTTTCTAAAACATGCTGAATTTAGAATTTTCCAGCGTTGGAAAAGAGCTTCTTCTCGAAAAGTAGCGTGATTATTATTAATACTGTCTTAATGCGCTAAAAGAACAGAAAAGCCAAGTCTCAGTCTGGACAGTCTTGTGATAAATCCCACAGAACATAAAACCTACTTGTGTAAATTAAAAAAACAAACACAAAACAGTCAGAAAGGAATGCACTGCTGATGGATTTACTTGTAGCACAAAATAGTGACAGCAAACCGGTGTGAACAGCTGCAGGTTCACCGGGAAGATGCAAATTCCTTCACATCAACCTGGGTTTGCGCCTCAAACGGGCCTGGAGCTGAAACCTGCGGTTCTGCTCTGCTTTCACCTCCTCCTCCTCCTCCTCCTCCTCCTTCACTCACATCAGGCTCAGGTACCAGTTCCACACTGGGATGCTGGGACTGATCCTCCGGGGGGGGGTCTTACCTTCCCACGAAGTTTTCGAGGACGGAGCTCTTTCCTGCACTCTGGCCGCCCACCACGGCGATCTGCGGCAGGTGGAGGCTGCAGCCGGGCCCCACGCTGCTCAGGGCGTCCTGCAGCCGGTTGACCAGCGGGATCAGCTCCTCCATCCCCCGGTTGCCCATCGCAACCGAGCCGCCGCGTTACCTGCGCGTGTCCAACTTCCTTTTTTGTGAGTTTTATCCCGTCTTGCTCTTCCTCAAAGCAGGAGCCACCGCATCCATAACTGTAATGTAGGAAACGTTAATCCTTGGCGACCCTCCGTGTTTTCCAACATGGATGGAACTTCCAGACAGTCGGTCGAGCTCGAAAGTCGGGCAGACTTGTGCTGAAACTCCCAGTTGTTGTTGGAAGGAGGCTTCCTTTTAGTGTCGCCCTGCTTTTTCCATTGTGCGTTGAAGGAAAACGGTGGGGAATGGAATGGTTTTGATTTACGTTACCAGCTTCTTACTCCAGGTGATCTCAGCGAAGCGGAGAGTAACGAGCGTTACTCTGCCGGGGTAACGGCTCAACTTCCCCCCGCTTCAGCTCCGGCCGCTCCGTGGAAGAGAAAGCTCGCTGTAAATGTCAGCGGTGACAACCCGAAAGGGGCTGCTAGAGCGTCCATTTCCCGTTGAAGTCAGTGTTTAGCGCCAGACTGGAGGAAAACGCTCCTCCGACATGGAAAGGAGGCAGACTCCCCGCGCATGCGCAGTGGCGCAGCAACGTCGAGCCCGCAAAACCTGACTTAAACAGGCAACAAGCAGGCAACAAGCAGGCCAGCAGCCGCCCCAAAGATCTCAGATCGGAGGGGGTCGGGCTCCGCTGCAACAGGAGCCCTGGTGGGAGACTCGTCCACGGGAAGTAACACGCCTGGAGTCCGTGGAAGTGGGTCGGAGTGAAAGCACAGCAAGCGAAAGTAAAAGCAGGTTAATACCCAGCTGCAAAACAGGGACGTCAGGTCAGCAGAAACCCCCTCCTGACTTAAAATGTATGACTTTATTTTTTTTTTTAATTTTTTAATCTTGAGATTGTATACATTATCACTTTGCAGTTAAAATCGTTTCTTTTCCTTTTATTCAGGCTTGTAAAATCCCATCAACAACTTTTAGAATAACTTTAGGTTTTTTAATGACTTTGCAACGTCTATGTGCGGGCTGCTGCTGGTTCCACTCGCGTCAAAGAGCAGCTTGCTCTGCAGACGTTTGGCAGCCTGGTTCAACAGTGGCGGGCTGCAGGCCGCCTCGGCGCTCTTCTTCTCCTTCCTGGAGCAGAGGAGGACCTCGTTGACGTCTTCCTCAATCTTCTTAGAGAGGATGGAGGGAAACATTGCACTGATGTGTTCCAGCACACTTTGCCTCAAGGCCAAGTTGCGGCAAACCAGGTTTAGTATGAATATTCCTGGCATGGTGGCAGGCGGGTAGGAAGAGAGGAAGACAGGTAAAATACAAATTAAACTCATTGGTTTATGAAAAAACTAACGTTGGGAATTCTTATGTGTTCACCTGTTTAAAAACAGACACGTTTACTGTCAGATATCATGAAGTATCAGGCTCACAAGGCTGTACCTTTGGGAGACAGAAGGTTGTAGACTTTCTGTAGAAACAAAGTTTCCACAAAGGCCGGAGGAGGGCCGCTCATTCCCAGCGTGCTGTCTTTATTGTCAACATCAAAAATGATCACGTCAAACGAGTGTCCACCTGCAAGAAAAGAAACAAAAGTATCTGTGAACACCGCCATTATTGGAGCTTCATGTTTCTATTCTGTGTGTTCTTTCTGACCCTCCTTCTCAAGGGCACTGATGCGTTCGAGGCCATCCCCAATGGTGACCGTCAAGCGATGGTCTGGTCGGAATCCGAACCACTCCGTGGCCACCTCCAGCACCACTGGGTCTAGTTCCACCACCTCGACGGTAACGTTGGGCACGAAGTCCCTCAGAAACTGGGCCAGCGCCCCCCCACCCAGTCCCACCAGGAGCACCGACACTGGCTCATCTACGACACCATTAACAGGGAGAAAGTTGTTAGGCTAGTCTTTCCCACAAGAGTGGAGCCACGCGGGCGTGAACGCACTTTTTTCCACCTCGAGCATGGCAAGACCGGCCACCATAACCTCCTGGTAGGAGCAGCAGAGGAAGCCGCTATCCAAGGACAGACAGGAAGAGGATTTTGGAGCTGCTCTTGTCTTGGCCTTCTTTTTGTTTTTCTTCTTGCTCGTGGATGCTGCTTGAACAAGAAACAACGTATCCTTTCATGTTAAAAAAAAACATTAACAAATAAAGGATAGCCTAAATGGAAATGATAATTGTATTGTATTTTATTTATAACAAGTATTTATGATTTTCTTCAATTTAGTATATTTAAAAACTTTTGCTTGACATGTTCAGTAAATATGTGGTCCCTAATTTCAGGAAAAATTTTCGAGGACGAATAACTGACCAGTATTTGAAGTAACGAGGCGGCTCTCAGACTGAACGATGGCCGAATTAGACAGGAAAATGAGTCTCCGATACAATTCTCCATCTTTGCCTCTGACGTTCTCCACCAAATACTCCCCGCTTAGCTCGCTCACACCCCTGCTGACCTCCTCTCGCCAACCCAGGTTACCTCCAACCGAGAGAAATGGCACCTAGGAGCAAGAGTGCATGAATAAACACACTGAACACCATTAAAGTGTCTTCATTTTCATTAAAAAAGAGCAGCATTGAGAGGAACGTCTGCTTGTTTACCTGCTGGTTAGGTGGCATAGCTGGCGGTGCAGATCCATCACCACTGGAGAGAGTTCTGACTGGACAGCTTGCATATCTGTGTACTCTTGATTTCTGTGCATTGTCACGACAACCAAGCGACGAAAATTAGCACTCGCTGCTAACTGCTTTCGACCCTCGCTGGAACTGTAGAGCCAGGCTGTCTCGCTGCCCTGAGGCACTGATGGCAAAAACAGGGGGGGAATTTGTTCAAAAAGTCAAGCATCTGTCAGGACACAAACATAGTAATATAGCAAAAATGCTCACCAATAAAAATAGCAAAATGATTTGACTTTGGCACCTTGGCGCCTGGGGCGCAGTCCTGCACTGCGAGCGTGTATCGAGGAAGGCCGGTCTTGGCGTGGCAGAGGGTGAGCGACACATTTGAGCTGGCGTCCGTGCCTGTGCGCAGTCTTTTTTTCAAGACTGAGTAGGCCTGGTGCTCCCTCACGGTTGCCAGCAGCTCTGGTACCTGTGTAAGACGAACAGGGGTTCCGTCCTCCCCAACACACATCTCCAGGATAGGCGAAGGCATCGGCTGACGGAACTTCGTGCAAACCAGTACAAAGACAGGCAGAGCAAAGGAGTCCTCCCCCGTGCCATTTTCTTCCAACAAGCAGTGGAGCCTCACAGCCCACCCGAGCTGTACAAAGTGTTCCACTGCCAATTGAATCACACTCTCCTGGGCCAATGTTATACAGACGTACCGACCACCAACACTCAGAACTCGGCCCACCTGCAGACACAGCAGAATTGCCGAATGTACCCACTAGTTCACATTTGCTTCAAATATTAACCAGGGGGCTTTCACCTCAGTCAGCATCTTCTTTGCCAGTGCTCCCTCCTCTTCAGAAGCCATGGCATCCAGTGTGCCCTTGTCCAAAGCTGCCTGGAAGCTGGCATCCTCATAAGGAGTCCGGGTCGCATCCACCTGCTGAAAGTTCAGGCCTGGCCGGCGTTCTGAATTCCGCTGGTTCATGTGGGTGATTACTGTCTCACTAATATCAATATTGGTTAGCAGCTTGTAGCCGACATCATACAGCTGCTCGCTGAGCTCGGAGTTACCGCAACCAACCACCAACACCTGAAAATCAGAGGTGCACAGCAAAGTAGCGTGTCATTGGTGTATGATTTAGTGAGGGATTACATGATTTATACACTAGTTCTTTACCTTGTGCTGGATTTTGATGTATTTGTGGAGTATGCCGCAGAGTTTGTTGTAATCTCCATACCACTCAAAAGACTTGTCTCCGCGTTTCTTAAAGAATCGTTCCCAATAGTCTGCAGAGCTAAACTCTTCCGCAGTGCGAGGTAAAAGACTCATTATGGCTAAAACAGTATAAATCGCTATGGTTCGGATAAGGTTCTTGTTATTTAACAGAGTACAACTTTCCACATGGCAATCGCTTGTTTTTTTTTTTTTTGTGGGTTTTTTTTTCAAGTCGGACAACTTTTCTCGTAACACCACTCGCTGATTGGACAGGTTTGAAGTAGGCGGGGCTACACGCTGCGGGACAATTCGCCGAGTTCTTCGGCGGTGATTTAATTGGATATTGCTGACCCGGAAGTATCTGGTCCTCTTATTTTAGTCCTCCGGGTGTTTTCCACTATGGCTGTGCCAGCAGGAAGATCTGTGGTCTTTGTAACTGGAAACGCGAAAAAACTTGAGGAGGTAAAAGAAACGTATTTTAGAGATTTAGGAGGCCGCACAAACTTGCATTTCTAATCTAAATTGATCAATGAAGCATTTTTCAAAAGTCTTTTTCTTTCTTTCCGTCAACTTCTAAATATAGACAGGGAAGATCTGCAACTGAAAGAAGATTTCTTCTCATTATTTTTAACTAAATTCGTTATTTTCCATCCTCTCCGGTTTTTTTATTTTATTTTATCAGGTTATTCAGATCCTTGGAGACAAGTTTCCCTACAAACTTGTGTCAAAAAAGATTGATTGTAAGTATGATAAAAGATTTTGTTTTATCTACGGTAATCACTGATAGATTTTTTTAAAACCCACGCATCAGAGTTGATCTGATTCTCTTTAATAAAGTGCCTGAATATCAAGGAGAGCCTGACGAGATTTCCATACAGAAGTGTAGAGAGGCTGCTCGGGAGGTGCTGTAGTTCCATATTAACAACATGAAGCAGCTGTGCAGGCTTGCCTCTGTGATTAACCCTGTGGTATCCACAGATCAATGGACCAGTCATCGTGGAAGACACCTGTCTGTGTTTCACAGCCTTGGGGGGCCTCCCTGGCCCTTATATGTAAGGGGAACCACTTTAACATGATGCTGATACATCTTTCATAATAAAATTAACTTTTTTTTTTATTGTAGAAAATGGTTCCTGGATAAACTCAAGCCAGAAGGTATGGTATTAAAAGATTATTAGTAAATAGTCTGCATGTGGATATTTGCACTTAAAAGATAACTGAAGATGTCCAGCATGTTTAAAACTGTTAATGATTTTGTTCTAGGTTTGTACAAACTCTTGGCAGGATTTGAAGACAAATCGGCCTGGGCTCTTTGTACCTTTGCTTTTTCTGCTGGCAAAGATCAACCAGTGCAGCTCTTCAGAGGGAAAACAGAGGTAAGAATATCGGAACCCTCCAGGGGGGTTATTAGGGTATGAAGGGTATGATGTCTATGAAAGTCCTCACAAATGTACAACTACAAGGACCTGCGTTGCAGTTGAATTTGGGGGTTTTTATGTTTTAAGGGACGAATTGTGGAACCCAGGGGTCCCCGTGACTTTGGGTGGGATCCTTGTTTCCAGCCGGATGGATATGACAAAACGTAAGAACTGTTTGAGACTTCCAGATTTACCAGCAGGTGGAGCCACAGATCCACTGATTCAGTAGATCACCTCAAAGAGGTTCACAAGGCTGAAGGCTACAGTGTGAGGCTGGACACTTGTGCCTCAAGACACTGACGTGTTTAGCAGTGTTTAGGCAAACGTGTCCATCCTGACCACTCCTCTCTTATCTATAGATATGCTGAACTCCCCAAAGAAGTGAAGAATTCTATTTCTCACCGGTACCGGGCTCTGGCTGCCATGTCCGAACACTTCTCCCAGACCAATAATACCTCACCAGAGAGCAAGAAGAAGAAGCAGGAAGATTGAAAAGTTAAATTGATTTATGAAAAACAGGTTTATGGACTACGTATGGCCATGACAGGGTCACAGTTCTTATTCATGAAAAACAATATATCCTTTTTTTAAGGGACAAGGTTTTGTTTTCAAGATGTGCGCTTTAAGAATAAGCAGAACCAGTTCCCAATAATGTCAGTTTTATCTTATTTTCAGTAAATTGTTGAAGCACAGATTCCCCCCAGATCTCCGAAGACACAAATTCATGCAGCACCTGAAAATAAAATAGGAATTTTTAAAAATGGAGGGAAAAAAGGTTGTTAGTATCTTTAAAAAACGACTCAACAGCATTTGCTAGTCTGACTTCCTGTTCAGACCTCCCACATTGATTGTGGACGTGAGAGAGTAGAAAGAAAAGGTCAGACTCGTTTATCTTCACCTCCTCGGTCAGTCAGGTCTTTTTTAGCATGGCAGACCAGTACCAGACATCAGGTCATTAAAGGTGAAAGACCTGACCTATGAAGGCTTCACGCATTCTTCCAGCGTGACCGAAACCCAGCAGGCGTGCTGTCAGTACCACAGGACCAGTCTGAGGCAGAACCACCCGATTGTTGCTTCCAGGCAGCTAAAGCCTCCAGTTACAATGGTCAGCTGTTTTATTAGACACACACAAGTGTGTAGTTTTCATTTATGTTCATTTTAGACCGATTAAACGAAACATGTCCAACACATTACTTAGCCTATTGAAAACCTACAGTTGTGTGTTTCAGGATTTCTAGTCATCTTTTTTTTCTGCTGATACTAGATAAAAATAAAAAATATAGTGACTCTGCTCTAAATGTGTTCACCACTGCTATGTGAACGCGTGGCAAGTATCACAAGACACAGATGCTGTGCACTGCAGGAGGCCAGTATCTCCTCTGAGCAGACACCTGACATCATGTTGATAATAGCAAGTGAAAGAAGTCTTTCAAGCTGTATTGGCATTAAAATAAGTCAACAGGCCTCTGACTAATGGCAGGTAGGTAGGCAGAGGGGAATGTGGTGAGGAACAGAGGAGAAACTTTACTCATCTGCGACATTTATTTGTCTTAAACAGTCACAGGTACACGCATTCACTCCAAAATGGAAACGACAACATCAGGGCAACTATTTTGTCATCCGATCTTGCTGTTAACATCCTTTTGTCAGAAATACTGCACACAAAGTATGCCAGCAACTGCAGGTGCTGGAGCACCCAACCATGCTGGATTTTTGGATCTAGATCATCAGGTTTTCTACCCAAACAAGCCTGGATTGTGTAGGGTCAGTGTCTGCAGCAAGCGTTGGAAGTCCACCACCGTCCACGGCTCCCTGTGCGTCTCCGCTGACGGAGCGCTGCTGCTTTCAGGGCGGATCTTCTGTGGGTCGTTGAAGGTCACCAGGATGTCTGTGGAGAACTGAGGTAAGCGGAACAAGCCGAGGTGAAGGGTCACCGTGTTCCTTGCTTCTTCGTTAAATTTGGCCACGGACTGAATCCCAGTCAGCATCCACGCAGTGCTGCAGTCAGACAACGCCACCTCAGACTTGGGCATGGGGACCACATGTGTTACCTCCAAAGCACCCGACTCCAGAGCTTTATTGCTACTCGCTATGTCTTCGAAGTGGTATTTGGCAGCGTCCTGGTCCTCCACCTGTCCCTGGTACTCGACAAGCTCCACAATCATGCTTTGATCGGTGTGTGGGTGGGTAAACACCTCCTGGTTGTCTGGGATCTCTCTCAGCTCGCTGATGTCTTGGGCACAGCTGGGAAGCGCTGCGGAAAGCGCTCCACCGAACAGAGGGCGCGTCTGGGCCCCAGCGCACGCCATGAGCAGTCTGAAGACAGCAAAACACGCCACAATCTACCTCAACTTTCACAAACAAACATGGCGTGATGAAATACATGCGAGCAGTGCCTTCCTAAAGAGTTTTTTTTTCTAATATTTTATTCTAGCAGAATTCGCAATGCTGCCATCTACAGGTGCGGATGATTAGGAAAAACTTGTCAAAATAAACATCAGAAAAATCGAACACCTACATGGCTTCGTCCCAGCTAGTTTGACAAGTAGAGAAGTCTCAATTCTCTTCCAGATATTTACATCCACTTCCTGGTCAGGTGGTACCAACGGATGAGTAGTTTTTCTAACTTCTCCGCGAGGTCTACAGTTTTCAAATCGGCCTGGAAACCTATATTGTCAAAGGCGACCTGCAACAGATCTAACGACTTTTTTCCGTGTTGTAAAAGACTTTTCTGATGTATTTAAGACTGGCGCGACAGCGTGTATGGTTGCGCGTTTCCGTCCTTCTTGCGCATGCGCAGAACCCTCCCAGGTGACGCGTATGCACTACGTCACGACAGTTAAATGTTTTTTTAACAAATATTACTTTTGCTTTTAATGCACAATTCGTACTGTGTTTATCGCAATAGCCGCACAATTGGCTGAAATTCAATTTCTCCCGATATGTTTAAATTGACGTGCAAATCGCGTCAAACCGTTTGTATGAACGTACTTTGAGGGATTCTTCACTGACTCACTATAATAATCTTCTGCGAGATCACACAACTAGTTATCTATTCTTCCACGCCTAACCTTACGCAGAAAAATTTTAAACAAATGAAAAAAATCAAAGAAGCTTTTACATTTTATATTTTATTGATTAAGGCTTGAAGGAGCTGTAATTGGTCCAAAGTGGTTTAAAATAAGCGATGCAGATGAACAACAAGCAGCGAGCCGGTTGACCCAGATAAAAGACCAGATAAAAGCTTAGATAAAAGCCCTACATCCGGTACACACCCCTTATCCCCCAACCATCTGGGTCAAAGACCCTCCCTTGTGTGTCCTTTGTGTGTTCGTGACACTGGTGTAAATTAACTTGAACAAAAGTCAGCAAGAAGGATAACAATCCACCCGGCATAACAGTCTTCTTTAAAAAAAAAAAAATCATTTAACCTAACACACAAGCTATAGTATTTGAGTTAGTCTTGTATTTTAATGGCAAAATACAAAACAGAATCAATCAATCAACATCAAGATACATTTAACAATAAACATTCGTTTAAAACATATTTGCTGTGTTTCTTAGCTCTTTTTTTTCTCTCTCTCTCTCTCTTTCAAGACATTTTTACTGTCACAGTTGCACAAACGCGCAAATTAAAAATCTAGGCAATTAAATGTTGACGTCATTTAGCGAGTTTGGTTTCCGGAGTGGCCAGCCAATAGGAGCTTTTCTTATTGGGGAGCGAGAGGCTGCCGTCCGGCTTACCGTCCAGAATGACGTTCTCTTGTCATCACCAGGGCTGCGCTGGAAATGAAATTAGATGAAAGACACAAAATCCTATTTCCACCACAACCCACGAATATAGAAGAGAGGAATAAGGCCCAAATTATTCCGCGTCTGTGGTCCCTTTCGTCAAGCATCAAAACGAGGGAAAAGGGTAACAAGACGCGTTAGCATCTTTAGCTTAGCTTAACCGGGTAGACGTTATTGTCATTGAGATGAGAGGCCCGAGTCGATCATAAGGAGTTCAGCTTTTTGCTAGCGGTTTTTACGGTTATTTGGCATGTAGTATCTTGTATGTAGGTAATAAATTAGACTATAAAGTGGTTCATCGATAGCTTGAGGTACCTGCGTAAATATAAGATAATCAGACGAACGAGCTACAGTAATCAAAAAAACAGTGTTTGATTTTCCAGGATATTCGCCATTAGTTCCCTTTGAAAAGTATAATGACGCTAACACAGACTATATTCTGACAAATGCAAACCGGTTTTTATCTTAAATGGAAATCAATTACGTGTTGTACTCTTAAAGTATTTAAATGGCATTGTAGTCAAAGCTAAACAGTTATGATTTTTGTAAAAACTAAAACTAATTCATTGAATCACATCAGAATTTGACATTCTACTTATTTATAACACAACTAAAAAGCATGTTAGATTTTATCATTATCAGTAATCTAAAGATTTCTGTGCAGATCTGACCCAGAAGACCCTTGCTTCTCTGTCCTCTTTTCTTCTGTTTTCCATGCTGCATCAGATAGAATTTGCCATCTTCTGCTTCTCCGTTTCTCTTTGCTGGAAAGTTCTCCTCTGGGCAGAATAGGACTGTTTTCTCCTCTGTAACACTGCCAAGAAAGGAACGCAGCTGAGAAAGCCACAGCGTCCAGTCGAACTGGATCCAATGGTATAAGTTTAATGTTGGACTGGGGCTGTTGGTGCGTGTGAACGGTTCCTGTCTTGGATTCTACACATATCTGTTATTTACTTCAGTTCCACTGAGGTACTTTACTGAGAAACGTATGCCATGAAAAACACAAACTTGAAGGGCTTTTATCTGTACCAGCAGCATAATTTCCATAGACTGTTTAAAAGAGTTTTAAGCCTAGAGGTTAAATAATTACCATCCTCTTTCAGACCTAGTGCTACTTGACTTCTCTTTCAGTGTAAGGAGTATTTTCATTATTAGCAGAGGAATTTAAATCCACTAACTCACTAGGCTTTTCTGTTCAGTCTTGCTGCTTTTTATGTCCATTTTCCTTAACTGATGATTTGATTCATTTTACCAGTATTTACACATTTACTGTGTTTAAAAGATTACCTTTTTTTTTGTAGATTTTTTTTTTTTTGGTGCAGTGCCGAGCCTGACAGCTGTTCTCTCTTTCTCTTTCTCTCTCCTAAAGAGGGAGCAGATCGTGAG
>CAAE01007117.1:0-18488 GCA_000180735.1 Tetraodon nigroviridis | reverse complement strand
TCTCAGTATGACAGTCATAATTACTCTTGTCTGTTATAATTGATTATCCAGACTTTGTAACTTTGGTGTGTGTTTGGTGTATACTTGTGAAATGCTTAGAATTGTGATAAATAACTAGAAAAGCTGTTCACTAACTATCCAAAGAAGAAGTAAACACCCTGTAGGAAATTAAGGCTGGTGTACACTGTAGAAGAAATTAAGTATAGTTTATTTTCCAGTCTGCTGTAATCTTCAAATTTGTTCAGTAGTAGAAGAATTTTGGAATGGGAGAATTCTGCAATCTCCTGTAAGCAAGCGTCTGGTTTTTATTAAAGCGATCCTTCAGTCCCACCCACCTGCACCTTCCCCATCTCCCCATCTTTCCTCAGTCTCGTCTTCTGTTCCTGCCTGTAATCCTGTTTGTTATTGTGTTGAAGTGGGATCAAAGCTGAGCTTCCAGCGGGTCCAAGCATGCCCCTCTGTTCTTGGACTGCTTTTACAGCCCTGCCTCATGTTCTCTCATAATAACCCCCAGCTCTCCCATATGGTTCCTCTTTTCAATAGTTGACTGAAGGAAAGACAAACAGCATTTACATGTTAGTATTTGAGCTTTGAAAGGACACGATGATCCTAATGTCGCCGCCCTCACAGGCTACTAGACAATGTTTCTTACAGAAACTGATACGTCTGTATTAGCTTAGCATATGCAGGCCACTGCCAACGTGATTAAACATCTACTGATTATCCTTTTCTCAGATCTTCATGATCCCAGACAGTAAAATGAGAGTATGATCCCGTAATGCCACACTGGGATTGTATACTGTGATTTATTATGTCATGGGGAGACGGCCTCCAGACATGCAAGACCTCCTGCTGGCTTTAGATTATCCTCTGAAATGAAGACGGCCCTACGAGCCTCACAGTAACTATTGCCCCTGTGTGCCCACCAGTGAGGCGGGGGGGCAAATATCTGGATCCTCTATAACTACAGTGTGTGTAAGACGTCCCAGAACAGGTCGTCCTTCCAAACCCAGTCACTGCAAAAAGGAAACCAGCCAGGGAGACTATCGAGATCTACTTTGAAAGAGCCAAAATTCTCACCAGCTACGATGGGAGAGACTCTGAAAATAGCAACTCTGTAGCCTGAGCGCTTTATCAGACCAACTTTTGAGTAAGACGAGGAAGAGGAGCTCATTCTTCACAAAAGTTGCCTCAAAAACTTTAGACAGGCTTCGTTCTCAGCTCAGTCCCCTTTCTGTCCCCACTGTTTTACAGAGGAATCTGTTGGAGGAAGACTCGGATGAGGAGGAAGACTTCTTTCTGTAAGTCTGTGGAATACTCTGTGTTCTCATCATATTTCACCATGTTAGATTGAAACTAGCAGAGTTCAGCACGATTGTAGGGACCAATAATAAAGTACTGACCGACGGCTTCTCTCATATGTGTTTTCCAGGCGAGGACCCACAGGTCCCAGATTTGGACCCCAGAATGACAGGATGAAACAGTAGGTTCTGCTTTCTGAGTTGCTGTTATGCAACCTCAGCCTGCTGTGTTTACCAGGAGCTTTAGGTTGTGTAAGAGAGGCCATTATCGATTGTGTAACACTCCCAGTATAGTCTCCCCGTCCCTGTTCATTTGGTTTCCAGTCAGGGTTTGCCAGAGAGCAGAGAAGGCCATTGTTGAGACAATTTGGCCCACACCGCTGTTCCTGCACGCTCTGCACAGACTCTTGACAGGTTGTTTTTTTGTGAATGCACAAAGCCAGATGGCATCGCTGCGGAATCCAAGAACGTTTGTTGACTGCCCACATTCTTCTGCATCTGTCTGAACCTTCACCCCCTCATAAAGGCCCATGGCTTTGCTGTGTGTGTGTGTGGGTGGGTGTGTGTGTGTGGATGACTGTCCATGTGTCATCCTCATTCTCTTTCCCTAAAAGTCTGGCTTCAGCTCGGCATTCCTCATGTGAGTCCTTCAGTGAGTAATTGTGTTTAGGTCCCAACCTGATGTGGACAACGAGGCTCTTAGTGATGGAAAATCTGATCTGTTGTTGGACACCAAGTATTTTGTCTTGTGTCTGAGTTAAAGGCCTCCATCTTTTGGGTTCTTTACCACTGTCTTTTCACACTCTGATCACGTGTCATGTCACATGTCAAGAGTCATGGAAAAACACGTAAAGCTATCTATAGAAAAGTCCGGCCGTAAAATCCTTTGACAGCCTTTTTACCGGTGGCCAGTTAGACAAGTATAAACACAGAGTAGAGGATACTGAGATATCAGTGTAAAAGAAACCAAAAGGGATATAACTTATTCCCCTCTGAAGCCTTTTAGACCAAATACCCCAAGTCAAAAATCCTCCCCCCATTTATATTCCCAGAGTGCAAACGCAGGTGGATGAGGTCATAAACGTGATGCAGGAGAACATTTCCAAGGTGATCGAGAAAGGCGAGCGGCTCGATGACCTCCAGGATAAGTCGGGTGAGTCGACCCAGTCCAGGACAGCACGCGTTACTGTGAGCAAGTCTGCAGGGCAAAGGGAGTTAAAAGCTGCTGGCAATGTCCACTCATTCCCCTCAGTTCTAATGTTGAGGTTTCACTGGCTGCTTCCAGATGGTCCGCACATGGCTCTAGGCATTGTTATCCTCGGATCTGGGCATCTTGGGATCTCATGAACCCTTTTATACAGTCTGAATCTGTTTTCAACAGGCAGGCTTCACTAAAGAGGTCAGATCAAGGTCTGGATATAGCTTTTAATATTAGCTGGAGTAATATAGCGACACTAAATTGTCACATATCATTTTTTAAATTTAGTAATCTGTTATTCAGTAGATGCACAGGAAACCCCACTAGCAGTCAGGCAGCCTCTTCCAGGCACAGGCATGTGTAAATCATGCACTGAAATCCCACCACCAGACATTTTTGACAGCCAGTGTCTGTTGCACAGATGTGTGAGCCACCATTAGCTCGCTCGCAAACAAAGGTTCAGAGGCACGTGCAAGTCCTCTTGTTCGGCCTTTCTTTTCTGCTCTGTGGGCGAAGAGGTGAGCCCGAGGTGCTGGTGTCAGTAGGACTCGTGCTGTCCAGGCAGACGTTGGCTAGCCTCCACCGGCACACGTGGAGCTCACCTGTCGGCTCTTCTCTTTGAGGTTTTGATTTGAGTTTTGATTGGCGTGCGCGCTCAGCTAACCTATAAATCCCTCAGCTTTAACAAGCATCTCAAAGAGCCCGTCTGAGCGCACACACACGCACGTACACACGGCTGCGAGTGCATCTCTGCACGCTCAGGAGCACAGAGCTTTCTGTGAAGTCCGAAATGTCAAGGATCTAAACGCAGAGGGAGAGCGGCTCTGGTGTTCTTCCACAGACGGAAGAGAAAAACTGGGAACCAGAGTTTGTATGTTCATTAACTTCATCCCAGTGATCTCAGGCTTACATAACTAGCACCTTACACACACACACACACACATGCACATGCACAACACGTGGCCAAGCTCTCTGAGGCAGTCAGACTAACATGAAAATGGCCAAACTGATTGTTTACTTGGCGGTTCACTTACGTTTCCCTCTTTTTGCCAATTTGTCCTCCTGCCCACACGCGCTTCCCTCTGCGCTGCGGCAATCCAGAGAGCCTGTCGGACAACGCGTCTGCCTTCAGTAGCCGAGCCAAACAGCTGCACAGGAGGATGTGGTGGAGGGACATGAAGGTGAGGGCGTCGCCTCGCCAGCGGGCGTGAGTCAGGCGTTGTTCTTACTTGCTGCCTGTTTGTGTTGTTCCTTCCACAGATGAAGCTGATTATTGCCCTGGTGGTGTTTGCTCTCCTGCTCATCATCATAAGTGAGTGTTTGGACAAACGCAGCCGAACAGTTTACGTCTGGGTTTCCTCGCACCTGCTAAAACAACCTTTTCTTTCCCAATTCAGTTCCTGTGATCCTCCGATATCGCTAATGTCCAACCGGGAGGATGGAGAGGGGACCTTTCACTTCTTCCTCCTCTTCCTCTGCCCCTCCGCCGCACACAGTCGTCCACTCCCACAAGGGGGCGCCTGCCAGCCGCCGGCTGGCCTCAATTTGCCCTCCGTTCAGATCTTATCATCGGTATGTTCACACAAATCAGCTGCGCGATCAGCGGGAAGGCTGGGTCTGATCCCTGGTTCGTGGACCGTGAAGCCCAGTGGAAGCCAGGGAGGTCTTTCACTGCCCTTTCTGAGAAAGCTCCACTCTTCAGTCGTCGTGAAAGATTCCTTAAACATTCCTCCCGTAAAACTCTGGTCCCCATGGCAACAGGAGACTCCAGGTTCTTGTGAAACGTAGATGCTGTGAAGGCGGCTTTTAGAAACGTAAACGCCGTCCTCTCCTAGTGTGAATGAACCACTTCCCTTGATTCCCAGTGTGGGGTTGGTCAGGAACCACCGAGGGTCACATGTCCAGACGAGGGACGCTTCTTGAACCTGATGGGAAGTGCTTCCATCGTCCAGCCAGATTAGAAAAGACAACCACCTGTTCTCACAGCATAGTGTGCATTCCACCCCACCAGTCTGCACCCATGTTTCCTGCTGCTTCCTCACAGTCTTACTGTACCGTAGAAAGACACACACACACACACACACACACCATGAATGTTCTCTAGAATCAGCGTCTCTCACAATCCTCCTGGCCTCGGGGTTCAGGGGCCACCTTGGTCACGACTCCTTGCTTTCCTTTCACTGACAGGCTGTCCCCCACTCGTCTCTCCCCGGCCATGATGCTGCATTTATTACTACGTTTTTACCTATTTCTGACAGCATTGATGCATTCTTTCATGCTATTTAAGAAGGGAACGACATGATCTGATAGCAGGTCAATGTCTGGATTAACAGTGTATAACTGCAAACCTGCTGTTATTTTTATCATTTGAATGTAATTTATTTTTGCTGTAAATATTGACTTTAACGATGTACAGTGACCTGGCTTTGCATTAGATGACTGTGATATCTTGATCCATTTTGCTCCTAAATAAAATGATTTTAAAGAGCCTTAGCCTGGTCCTGTTGGGAGAAGCAAAAGCTACGTACGTCCAGAAAAAGATGGAAGTAGAAAACCAGAAGAGCGGGAAACCCTTTCGTCTCTCATTACCCGACCTTTTAGGAGGCGGCAGCGCCGATCTCCCGAGGCGGCCCTAAGGTTTGTGGGGCCGGGGTCTGCGGAGCGTAGACGGCTCTAGCAGAAGGCTCGCGGCGCTGGCCCTCGTCCAAGCAGCCGCCAGCCTGAAGGAAAACAGCCCCCCCCGTTTGCCCCATTCACCTTTGACCTCTGGCCTCTGCAGCAGATGCCTGCGTTCCGTATTGTGCACGTCTGGCACCGATGATCCCACCTCATCATAACAGAGCACCTTAACCTTTGACCTTCTAGTCTTGTTTCAGTTTCTCCTGGAGCCTTTATGAGCAGACTCAGCGTTTTGTTGATGTTTTCATCGCACGATGGGAAGATGCTTGTGTGGATGGAGGAGATCGGGGGTTAAAAAAATCCCCGCGCGAGCCTGCTGGTAAGAACACTAATCTCTAAATGCACCTGAAACATCCTGGTATTTTACACACCGGTACCTAGCACCAGCCGCTCTCCAGCGCACTATTTAGCATCAGGGTACAGTATGCGGTTTGGAATGTAGAGCCCAGGTTTCACCCGGCTTCACAAGTTCCTGTGGAGCCTTTAACCGTCAGCGCTCAGGCGCCTTAACCACCATGTTTTGGTCACATCTCCTACTTTGGTGCGCAGCTGATTTAAATCCACAGGGAAAAGATTCCGCCACATTCGCGTCTTTGGGTTGACCAGAGCAGATTTCTGTTTTCTGTTTCTGCCCTACGCAGACAGATCAACCCTGGCAGCCCAACGTGACCCGTTCTCCAGATTTTACACCAGATTCTGGGATTAAAAGTGGTTTTTAAAACCGCACAAAAGGCAGAAGCAGAGAAGAGAAGAGTGGACGCGCAGCTGTCCGCCGGAGCTCCGCGCTGGGAGACATGGGTGTGTTTGAGAGGGTCAGGGTCAATCTGATAACCAGTTCCCTCTCTGGATCAACTGGGATTCTGGTGAAAACAATATTCATCCTTCACTTTTCCATTTCTCCTTATTTTCCTTTGAGCTGACTCCTCGCCGACGTCATGTGTTTTTACACCCTCCTTTTTCTTTTGGTGATTTGTTCCATCCTCCCGTTCACGTGTACTACCTTCCTCCCTCTCGCCACTTTCTCATTGTGAAGTTATTTCCTGTCGTGGGATCCGAGCGGATTCAGAGGCTTGAAATTCACCCGTGTGTCCATCTGTCTTACAAATAAGAGCCCGTCTGATAAATCAGCACATCCCTCTCTTCAGCCCTTTGTTCCGGTCTACAAGTGTCAGCAGAAGGAGAAGCTGAAGCTTGACCCCAGCTGTGGGGGGGGGGCAGCGGTTTTATTACGTGACACGCTTCCGCTCGTCTCCTTTTCCCTCCTTGCCCTCTGACCCCCTTGAAGTGAGGCATCTAGGTCAGGTGATGTTTCAGCTTTAGGGTGAGCGAGCGGGTCAGGGATGGAGACGGGCCAGAGCACCCAGGACTGCAGGCACTCCAGCACTGAGGCAGGATATGAGCGCACGGGCAGGGATTGTGTGTGTGTGTGTGTGTGTGTGTGTGTGTGTGTGTGTGTGTGTGTGTGTGTGTGTGCACACCTGTTCCGCCCACGCGTGCATCTCCGATGGTCTCACTTTCATATCTTTCATCCTCCTCTCTCTGAAAATAAACAAGGGATCATCTCCTCCACGTGACTGCAGGAGTGGCCTCGTGCGTCTGTGAGGTTGAGCTAAATAGAGAGAGAAAGAGGAAACACACAGATGTGTGTGTGGGATGTGTGTGTGTGTGTGTGTGTGTCCCTTCCCCCCCCAGAACCCCCAGAACCCCGTTCATGTTCTATCGGAGCCAAATGTCTGAGGAGGGAGCGCGCAGGCCGGTCGGGTGTCCAGTCATCGGGGGCTGCTCCACCCCGACCTCGATGGCTGCTGACGTCACATGACCCCTGTCAGTGTGAAAGGGGACACCGGCTCCAGGGGCCGTAACCCTATCCAGCCGGGCCCCGCGGTCCCCTGGACACCAGCGCTAACCCTCGGTTGAATGTATCCAAACGTAAATCAGGTGAGTTAAACAAATCCACCAGCGGTCCAGGTGGGACGGGAATTTCAAGTGAAGAAGTTTTCTTAAAGAAAACAACAAAAAGGAAAATAATGTGGAAAGAAAAGTGATTTTTGGTCAGATTCTGTCCCCAAAACTGCATCTGATAACTTCCAGCTCTCCTCCTGCCTCCCTCTTTACTTCTCAGCCCTCCCCTTTTCCCTCCCAGAGTTTTCCCCTCCCTCTTCACCTCTCTCCCTTCTTTTCCTCCTTCCTTTCCCTGCAGAAGGTATAAATACCCGCGAGCCG
The DNA here is from genome assembly GCA_000180735.1 of Tetraodon nigroviridis. Classification (NCBI taxonomy): domain Eukaryota; kingdom Metazoa; phylum Chordata; class Actinopteri; order Tetraodontiformes; family Tetraodontidae; genus Tetraodon; species Tetraodon nigroviridis. The sequence continues at coordinate 11,087 of CAAE01007117.1, read as the reverse complement.
CTGGGCAGGGCTCAGAGTGGCCGACCTGCCGACCAGAGCTGGGGACACCTGGGACATCCGAGCTGCCTTCCTCCTCCTCCTCCAGCATCAGCAGCATGTTTCCGCTCCTCCTGCTCTGCCTTTGTGGCCTCCTGCTGCCGGGAGACGCGCAGGAGCGAGCAGCCATGTGGAGGGGCAACGACAGAGCGGGACGCTGCCTCTACACCTTCACCGTCCCCAGCCCCGTGGAGGCCAGCTGCCGCCCAGGCCGGAGCCCGAGGTGGAGGCCCTGAAGACCCGGCTCACCGTCCTGGAGGCCATGGTGTCCCAGCTCATCGCAGGGGGCGCGGGGAACCCCGAGGAGCCGGGGCCCCGTCCCCGGCTGAGCTCCAGGAGGCCCTGAACCGAGCCGTGGGGGAGAGGAACCTGCTGCAGGGGGAGAAGAAGAGGCTGGAGCAGGAAATGGAGAGACTCCAGCGCAGGATGGAGGAGATGAGGAGGGAGGGAGAGAGGCTGAGGGACAGACAGTGTCCCCCGCAGACCCCCGGGGGGCCACCGGTGCCCTCTCTGCTGAGACCCGCCGGGGGTAAGAACCAACACACACTCTGGAGGCTTCAAACAGAATCCATCAAACGTCTGAAAGCATTTTACGTCAGAATGTTTGAGTGCTAAATGATTTACCTTTCATTTTTATTTTTCTTTAGACGACAAATAGAAGGACAAAAGTAGCATTTATCAGTTTTCACTTTTTTCATGCATCTGTGTGTGTGTGTGTGTGTGTGTGTGTGTGTGTGTGTGTGTGTGTATCTGGCGGAACAATGTGTACACACCTTTCCTCTTTCCACCCTTCCTCCTCCACCTTCATGAGTGGAGGTGTGTTTGGGTGTGTGCAGACGCTCCTCTGCGTGTCGGGGGGTGGGTGGGAACAGCCTGGGTGGGGTAAAAAAGAGGAGGTGGGGGGCCGTGGGGGGACGGTGGTTCCAGAAGGCTGCAGGGGGCCGTGGGGGGACGGTGGTTCCAGAAGGCTATCCAGGGTATTGCCCCACCATCCATCAGACATTCCTGCCCCCTCCGCCAGGCAGCGCAAAGGCAGAAGTGTTTACACCTTTCCTCAGGGCCTCTGCCCCTTCCAGATGTTAGCGCTTCATCTGCTCTGCATCATTAGGGACGCGGCACACGCGAGAGCACAATGTGCACAAGACACACACACACACACACACACACACACACACACACACACAGATGCTTTCATCGGATGGCTCCATCAGGGTTCTGTGCACACGCAGACGGAGGGAAGACGATGAAGGGAGGGAAGGCAAATGGCCGGTTTCGCATTCTGTGGACGTGAAGGTGGCGGTCCCCAGGCGGGATGAGGTGTCAGGCGTGTGTGTTACGCTCGACTGTCGGACTCCGGAGCAGCTGGGAATCTGCTGCTGGGTGTTGGTTTCACCAGCCGCAGCCTCCTCCCAGACTCCAACACACACTGTTGATGTGAACAGAGCAGATCGCTGAATACTGTGTGTGTGTGTGTGTGTGTGTGTGTGTGTGTGTGTGTGTGTGTGTGTGTGTGTGTGTGTGTGTGTGTGTGTGTGTAGGTGTCCTCTCTCCTCTGATGAGCAGGCCCAACAGGCAGGGAGACAGCAGCGGTTTGATAGGTGGGAAATCTTCCTGCTCCGCCTCAGTTGGCCCCTTTTATTCATTCATTCATTCATTCATTCATTCATTCATTCATTCATTCATTCATTCATTCATTCATTCATTCATCTCTTTCTTTTCTTCCTGAATGTCTGCGCCTCCTCCCGGCAGACTCGGCGTGGCAGCACGGATCTCCAGGCTTCCAGGAGCTGAAGGCGGAGGTGACGGAGGTGCCTGCCCCCGACGGCCCAGCGGACAGCGCAGGTCTGGCCGTCCGTGCCCTGCAGGAACAAACCAGCACTCCCGTTTTCTAATTCTGAATTTTACGCGTTTCCAAGAAATCGGTGCCATTATCAAACATTTGGCTGAACTCCACTAGAAAAGAAAACAAACCAGGAAACACTTCAGCAGCCAGATGTTCCTACTTTGCTCACTCTGGTACCTCGAAGGGCCCCTGTGGCGTTGGGGACCACTGGCCCACTGGCCCAGGGCCCCACACAAGAGCACACGTTTGGGCTCTTTGTGAGCACTCTAGATCCATCCAGCTACACCCCCCCTCTGCTCCTCTTCCTCCCCTGACCCGCCAAACACGACACCACCACCCCCAGAGTCACGCACGTCCGCTACGACTGTAAAAGCATCATTAATGCAGGTGTGTGTGTGTGTGTGTGTGTGTGTGTCCCACTGGGAGAGTGAAAAAGTCCCCCATCAGCCCACCGAAGGCTCACGCTGGCTCTGATGGGTCAGGGGGGTCCCTGCCGTCCACGTGTGGGTCCACGTGGAGTCACTTTATCTGGCGGGACCGAGCGGCAGGGCCAGAGGTGTATTTATATGCCAGCTCCAGACCTGTTGTCTCCATGACAGGAAATCCCGCTCCCGTCACCCGCTCTCGCCTTTCCTTTGCCATCACACGTTATTAAAATAGAAGAAGAAGAAAAAAAACAGGGCTCTCAGTGGTTGGCAAAGCCCAGGAGCGGGTCCTGGACTTGTTGAAACATGAAAAAGCCTCTGAAAGGTCGTTTCTCGGCTCGCTGACTCCTGCTTCCTCCACCCGCAGGCTGTGGGGAGCTGGTGTCAGTGGGGGAGCCGGTCCTGCATCGCAAGGCGGACAACATAGAGGGCAAATACGGAGTCTGGATGCAGGACCCTGAGGCCGTGGCCCCATACGGCCCCAACATGGTCTGGAGGATTGACGCCATCGGCGCCGATGTGAGGAAGCTGTTTGGCTACGAAGACATGGAACAGCTCTCCAGGGGTTTCCCGTCCAAGGTAGAGACGGTGCAGACGCCAGACGCAGGTTTGATCGATTTCTTTTTGAACGAATCACCTTCTTGGATCGTTCTCCCGCCACAGGTGCTGCTCTTGCCTGAGCAGGTGGAGAGCACCGGCGCCACGGTGTACCAGGGCTCCCTGTACTACCAGAAACGCCGAAGCCGCACCCTCATCCGCTACGACCTGGCCTCGGAAAGCGTCGCGGCGCGCCGTGACCTGCCCCACGCCGGCTTCCACGGCCAGTTCCCCTACTCCTGGGGAGGCTACACCGACATCGACCTGGCCGTGGACGAGCAGGGCCTGTGGGCCGTGTACTCCACCAGCAAGGCCAAAGGAGCCATCGTCCTCTCCCGCCTGGACCCTCAGAGTCTGGAGGTGAAGAAGAGCTGGGAGACCAACATCAGGAAGAGCTCGGTGGCCAACTCCTTCGTCATCTGCGGCAGGCTCTACACCGTGGCCAGCTACACGGCGCCCGACACCACCATCAACTACGTCTACGACACCGAAAGCGGCCAGGGGAAGGCGGTGAGCATCCCCTTTAAGAACCGATATCGCTACAACAGCATGATCGACTACAGCCTGGCTCAGAGGAAGCTGTTCGCCTGGGACAATTACCACATGGTGTCCTACGACCTCCGGCTGGGCCGCAAGAAGGCCAACTAGGCCCACCTCCAGGGACTGTGGATTCAACTGGCTTCAGAGACTCAGTGCTTAGAGAAACGTGTGGTGGTAGTACTCAAACACAACACTGAAACACTGGGGGGGGGGCGGAAGGTGGTTTTGAAAAGCGGCAGTGCTGCCATTTTTAGAGATATTATTTTTGTACTTTATTTCATTCAGATGTGTGATGTTGCTGTGGAGATTCGGACTCTTCACCAGTGAGGCTGCAGTGCTCGAGTGTGTCTCCCACAGCCTTGATTGAATATTGCATGTACACTACTATAGACTCAATGTAATGTTCAAAATTGCTATGAATAAACACCTTCCTAAACTATGAGTGACTTTCTGCTGATTAGAGAATGTAATTCAGTTTAAAGGAGGTTTTTCTGTTTTTAAATAACTGAGCCTATAAATTTATTAAGCAATTTAAAACTGTGCTTTTTTAAGTTGGTTTGCATTCTTGTCTGGTGGACTTTTCCTTTCAACTAAATGACACTTTTAGGTTAGGTTGTGCTACAGCGCCACCTGGTGGCCAGCTGTGTTCACACCCAATTTGCAGAATAAAAGCTCTAAAGAAAAGATTTACTGAAAACACCTTTACAGTATATTATTTTATTAGTTTCTGTAACCAAACTGAGAGAATGCAAATAAGACCGTACATATTTTAATACAGCGATGAAACCCCTGTACAAGTTCAAAATAAGAAAAAAAAAAAATCCTCCCCCCATCCATCCATCCATCCATCCTATAAAGCAAGGATCTTCCCCTGAGGGTTGAGATGATCAGGACAGCAAACCCAGTTCAGGGAGCAGAATACTGCACAGATCTGAAGGAGGACCCTCGTCACCCCAACCCCCAGATGAAGCGCCGTGGGTGGACAGCCAGCGAGGGGAGGCAGAGACCAAAAACAGCACTGATTGTTCTCATCAGTCGAGACGACAGGACAAGTGTTCTTCAGCCCAAACACTTCGCAAACCGAGCTTTTTCATCTCAGATTGCGATGGTGTCAACAGTCAAACTCCTCGTCGGGTTTCTACTCCTCTAAACTGCCCTTCCTTGCTGTGAACGAGCTAAGGGCACTGAAAACCGGTCCATAGCAGCGGCTCTGGGTGCTTTACAGTGAAGTGTGTGTCGGTGCACGTCTGCCAGAACGGTCGTGAAAGCAGTGAAAGGGTGGTCATTCATCATGCAGCCACCACATAATCCCAGCTCAACTCAAACCACAGCAACAACGCTCCGCAAAGGCTGGTGTCCTCACCTCCGCGCTAACCTTGGGCTAAACACACAGGAGCCCGCCTACCAGCACCCCTCCGCTCTGAGCACCAGCACACACCAGAACGTGTGTGCGTGCGCGCAAACACACGTAGCGCAACACGTCAACTTTCAGGCGAGGAGATGAGAAGGCGAGAGCAAAAGCTCACAGGCAGACTAATCAATAATTCAATCATAAAAATCAATTAAAGGCTGCTATTTTCACATTTCCTCGTGGTAAAACTAGATATCAACAAAAAGACCAAAATAATCGGAGTTTTTTCTTTTCATATATCTGTGCAAGTGTGTGGGTGGAACCGTTGGATGGGGCGTGGTAACGCAGCGTACGTCCGTGTGCTCAGAGCTCTGCATGTGTGGTGATGGAGAACAGGCAACAAAAAGTGAGTCACTAGCTGATGAATGTGATTGTTCTGACGACAAAAACCAAACACTTTACACGAACAGAACAGATCTGCCCTCACGTGTGGTCCTCGTTGGGACAAAATAAAAGAAATGAAGAGCTTTAAGACGGCAATCAGCAGCAACTCATTTCGATTTCCTCGCTCAGTTCTCATCTAGCTCCAGAGGAGGATCGCGAGGAACCTCCAGAGCAGCCGTATGATCTGAACACGATGGAAGAATCCAACTCAAATGCCACCACCTGCAGGGGACATGACAGGGGAATTAGAAGACCCTTGTGTATATGCTGGAGAGCGCTTCCTCCCTGGAACGGCCCCTGTAGGGACACGGTCTCCTCCTCCTCCCCCCCCCCCCACTCTGTCCCCAGGGCTGATGAGGCGAGGACCAAATGAACGGCGCTCCTTTCTTTGTCTTCAATGGACCGATGGGAAGAGGGTCAGCAGCCCTCTACTTGCCCTCCTCTGGTTTGATGGCCTGGGGTTTAATGGGGCCAGTCCGTATGGGCTTGGCGGTGGAGATGGGGGGTTTCTCAGGATCTGTGCGATCACCTCCCATCTGGTGGCCGGGGGCGGGGGGCTCGTGTGACGGCTTCCCTCCCGGATCGAGGCGTGGCACTTTGTTGACCTGCGCTGCCTTCAGCTGCTGCTGCTGCTGCTGCTGCTGCTGCTGCTGCTGCTGCTGCTGCTGCTCGGAGAAGAACTTGTGAGTGGACTGGAGCACCTCGGCCCGCTGTTTGGCCTAGAGACAGCAAGAAAAAGAAAAATCAACTCTTTCGAAAAAAATCCAACACTATGTAAACGTTAACTGAGCATGGAAACAGACCTTCAGGTCTTGTTCAGCTTTCAGGGCTGCCTGGGTGCCGCGGGGCCCGAGGGGGGGACCGGCAGGTCCTCTGGGAGGATGCTGACTGTGCTGGCCATGCTGAGCTCTGGGGTGAGGCATGAGGCCACCACCCACGTTGGGTGACATCTGAGGGCCCATGGGAGAGCGCTGCACACCTCCGGCAAAGGAGTTGGCATGAGGAGGTCGAACCAGAGGAGAGACGATGTTTGGCTGGGACAGCATCTGAGACGAAAGCAGATCTTTTAAAAAGGGAATAAATGGGAGGCCATTATGTGCACAGTCAAAACGGACAGGAACCTGCGGGTTAAACTGGCCGGGGAAGTGCTGGGCCATCCTCAGGCCAGCAGAATTGGGCTGAAACTGCTTCTGATAAAGCAAGCTGTTCATCTTACTGCTCTGGCTGCTGGGAGAGGTGGAATTAGCTCTGCAGACAGCAGATCAGGGAAAACACACACATTAGGGTAAAAAGCATTTGGATGTATATTCCGTTTCCACAGAAAGGGTACCTGTACGGGCTGGATGTGGGCGTAGTGCTCCTGCCGCTGACAGGAGGGGTTCCGGGTTTCACATCCATCCCACTGCCAAAGAGTTTCAGGTCCATGTCCATCTGCAGCAAGGAAACGCGCTCAATCTCAGGTCAGAGTCCAAAAACAAGAGAGAAAAGAGATAGAAAGCTCCACTTCAACACACCTTGCTGGGAGGAGGCTGCATCATGCTGTGGTTAGGGCCCATCATGCCTCTGTACGGCTGGGAAACAGAGGGCTGTCGACTGATGCTGGGGGGCTGGGCCTGGGGAGGCGTCGGGGGCAGCGCCAGGAGAGGCTGGGCCCCTCCGGAGCCAAAGTTTGGAAGGGAGAGCTGGGAACTGGGCAGGGGGACTGTTACCTAGAGACAGATCGGGACAAAATGTTGAAGACATAACCGACAGAACTCTTTGTCGGTTAATAACCAGTAAATTTCCACTGTATATTTTAAACAACGCCGATGGATGAAAACCAGGTTAGGATTTACACATGGTAGTTTTCACCTGTTGCATTGCAGAGCTGGGCGACTGTGTGTTGCTATAGTAACTACTCTGGCCATGCTGCTGAACCTGGCCGGAATACAGATTTGAATGCTGGTTCATCCCTTGTCGTGCCTGAATCATCACGCACAAAAAGAACCAGAAGCAAATTAGGCACAGACCAAACAGGCATAAGACGGTGGAAAACGGTTTCCTGGTTACCTGCAGCAAGTGTGTGTCAATAAGCTGGGAGCCCCCCATGCCAGAAGGCTGGTTGAGCTGTGGCTCAAACAAAATGGGAATGTGCTGGGTGGAGGAGGGCTGCTGATAGGCTAAACTGGACTGGGGTTTGCCCAGCTCCGGTGCCTGGACACCAGGGTAACTGTGTAAGGAAGGTCCTGACAGCATCATGGAGGGCTGCGACAGGCTGCTCTGCAGAAACGCCTGAGATCTGGGGGGGGGGGAGACGGATCAGGACATTTTTAAAGATGAATCCAACGGCGTGCGCGCCTGAGCAATCAAAACTGGCGGCCCCGTGGATACCTGTAGTTCTGCAGAGAGGAGCTGAACAGATCCTGTGGCTGGGAGACGGGCGGCCCCGTGCCAAGTCCTAGCTGAGCCTGGTGTGTGTGTTGGTGTTGCGGCTGACCTTGCAGCGGCGCGTAGATGGGGATTGGAATCTGCTGCACTGCCGTTGGCTACAAGAGGGGAAATGTTTATTAGTTCAGACTCAGTTTTCGGCAGGTTTGCCTGCGCCGTACACGTGCAGCGTCGTACCTGAGACAGGCCAGGCTGGAAGCCCTGCTGCTGTGCCAGAGAGGGCGGGGCCAGCCGAGGGTGGGGGGTACTGAACAGGTGACTGGTGTCCATATAGAAAGCTGGAATCTGAGCTGCAGAACCTGGATGCATCATTAATACAATCAATTAGCGAAAAACATGAAAACTACGCATTCACAGTTAATCAGAAATTAATCAGTTCAACATAGCGACCTAAAAAAATCAATAGCACAAGAGTCCAGCAGCCTGTTTGTCTCCTACCTGCTGCAGATTGAGAAACGTAAACTTGTGGCGTCTGTATGCTGCTGAGGCAGCAGCGGGGGCACACAGCTCAGCTGAGAAAAGCTGCTGCTGCTACTGCTGCTGCTGGAGGAGAGGCTTCCCCCCTGTAACTGCTGGGCTTCACCTCACAAATGTTGGGTGGGTCGGAGGCTGTGGTGGTCTTGGTGCTAAGGGATGACGTTGTATAGGTACCAGTACCTGAAAGGGAGATCGAACAAGTCTAATGACTTCAAATAACATTGACGCTTGTGTAAACAAACACTGTAAGGAAAATAAACCAGCACCAATCAGGATTAAGCAGAAGTTATGAAGGTATTTGGCTTACAGTAACTTGGAAAACCGCTACCTGACAGTGAAGTGCTCGGGGTAACAGAAGCCACTGGAATCTGTGACATGGAGGCTGAGGAGAAGCTTGAATATGAGGATGCACAGGAGGTGATTGGGGAGGAAGAAGAAGTCACTGGCGAGTTCTTTTCGAGGCTTGGGGAGTTCTCCCATGCTTTCCTGGCCGATTCCATCTTGAGGAGACACAAGACAGGAATATTTAGGTCATATGTCACACTCTCCAAATTACTTTAAAAAGCAATAACTAGTGTAACAGTATCCGTTTACCTTTAGTGTTAGGTCCACTGTCGCGGGGGAGACGGTGCTGAGGCTGGAGCTCTGCTGGAGGGTCTCTCGTCGAGAAAGGGGCAACGAATGCGTTAAAGCCACCTGGAAAACACATTGGAAAACCCAGCTCAAGACTAAGATGACATCTCATCGGACCTGTGGTCTACGCTGCCATCTTAAGAAGTGTTCTTACATTTGCCACCAAACTCTCTTCCATTTTGTTCCCTCCTGTAGGAACACTGTCGGCCAGTGAGGAGGAGGGGGTTGTGTAATCGGTGACGGACTCCTAGAGGGGTAAAAAGATTTGTCATACAATGCATCTAAATTTGACCTCACCAAATTAAAACAGTAATGGATTCCAGCTCCATCGTGACTTCTTGATTTTAAATGTATGTATTGCTCCAAATTAATATACAGTATTAATATACCTTGGAGTTACTGCTGTACTCTGCAGAGGGGACTGTGTTCATGCCCTCGATATCTCCTCCCAATTCAGGCACAGCGGCATCGGTGGTAGGAGAACTCGCGTCTGTAGGCCTGCTGACAGCAGCTCCAGGAACTCCTCCCTCCAGCCCCTCACCTTCACCTCCGCGCGAGTCTTTGGCCTTGCGGTTCTTTAAAGAGCGCTCTTTACCAATGGGACCTGGTTTGTACTCCTTAGTCTCCACTGGTTCCATTTCTGGAAGCTGAGGAAATAAATGAGTTACACTTTAAATGGAGTCAAAAAACAAATAGGAAAGCGTGTATGTGTTTAAAAAATGGTCACATTTAAGTTTAAGTTTGAACATGGCCACATTACGTTTTGCGTTTTAATTGGACCAGCTCGAGGCTGTTTCTGTCTCTGTTCTTTGGGAGCAGGCAGCTTGTTTTCAGCAGCAGTTTCCAACAATACTGAAACACCGTCGCTGTCGGTGCTGCCTGCAGATGATGGCGCTCCAAACTGTATGCTATCTATCGCCATTTCCACACTGCTTTCTGTTGGTTTTAGGCCCTGAAACCAAACAAAATTTTCCAAGTTTACAGACGTCTCAAGGGCGACTCGTAACCTAACATCACAAAAAATGCGACAGGCACATACCTCAGAAGAGACAGTGGCAGGAAAGGAGGTAAGAGGTTTGTTCCAGGCACTCACAGAAGGTGGCTGCGGAGGACTGATCGGACCAACTGCAATACAGGGGAAATAAATAAATTAAATTTAGCACCACTACAAGCAAAACTGCTTTCTAAGGATCATTATAAATGGCCTCCTACAGAAAAAATCTTTAATATATATTATTAATTTATTTATTTTTACAAGATTTATATCTACTTACGCTTCTTGACATCAGGTAGGACAGCAGATCCGGCTACCTTGTTCTCCCATAGTTCTGTACCTAGAGTGCTGTGTGTTTGTGTAGATGGCGGGGGAAGGCTCTTTGTGCTGAAGTCCACAGTGGAAGGGGAAGCCACTGAGCCTTCCAGAGTCTGAGGATTTGCAGCGGGCTGGGAAGGAGGGTGGTGAGGATGTTGGGGGGCTGAAACGGATGACTGCTGCTGAGCCGGTGGGGTGGGACCAGAGAGAGGCTGAGCCGATGAGGCCGGTTGTTGCGATGACGACTGCTTCTTCGCAAACCTCGGTGGCAGTTTTCCCCCTCCGCCTCTGCCCTTCTCCCCAGAGCTCTTTTTGCTCGTGCTCTGTAAGGTATTATATGTATAAGCTTTTCTCTTTTTTATTATGTCTATATGTTTAGTTGTGTTTTTTTCCACACCTGAGTAGTCTGCTCTTCCTTTTTCCGCTTCTCTTCATCCTGTAGGCGTTTCTGCTGCTTACGAGAGACAACTTCAGTGAAGCCATCATCGTTGGTGCTGGACTGGGGGTCCTCTGTTGTGGTCACCTCAGGGTGGTCATCAATGATCACAACACCTGTAGAAAAAGAAACATCCAGCAATCAAAGTTAAGTTATAAGAACAGCAGCAACCTTCTATTAGTTTAGGGATAATAACAATACAAAGTAACAAGCTGGAATGTAAACATGTTTTCACTTACTAGCATAGTTGTTAAGATCAAATTGAGAAAGAGCATTCTCTTTTGGCTTCTTGGCTGCCTGTTTAGCGTCATCTTTGCGACGAGCAGACTGTTCTTTAGCAGACCTGTGTGCGGCTGTTCCTCCTGCTGCTGACGCCATCACTTCAGAGTTCTGCTGAGCTGGGGCCCTGTTTGATTTAGACGTAAGACACAGCATGAGGATTGAAAAGCATTCGCAAGCATCTAGAGTCATAATTATTTAATATGTAAAATTTCTAGCCTAATGTTCTCAGCCAAAAATAAAAAAAATAAAATAATCCCAACTCACCCTTTGCGACTGGTTTTGGC